>OX637556.1:15313274-15472599 GCA_951800025.1 Oligia strigilis
AAGAAATGAACTCAAAATTATGAAATAAAATTTCGGAAGTCGGTGTCTTTGGATCTGTATTTTAGTTTTGGTTTTTTGCCATCAACTTCCGAAATTAAAGTTATTTCATAATATTTTGAGTTCATTTCTTTTTGAAGTTGGTTTAATTTTTTTAAATTAGGTACTTTTTTATTTCGTAATTTTTAGTTTTAACTAAACATTGGAATATTTGTTTGTAATAAGTAGGTAATGGTTTTGTTATAAATATTGCACTAGAATTTGACCAAGGTTTTGAGATGTTTTCCCTTTGACGTTACACCCGCAGCTCGTATCGTAAGCCAGGCCGTCACACTTACACGTATTAGTCTATATCTTGAAAATTACTGAATCGATTTTGATGAAATTTGCACTGTTCCATAAGTTGAAGTAAATGTAACCCAATAATAAAAATGGTCACGATCCGATTAATAGTTGCGGAGAAATGCGTGGACAAACATACATACATACGTCTATAAAATTTTGTATATTTGTTTGGAAGCCCTAATAGATTGTCATATGTGATTAAAATGCAATTCCAATAATACTATACATAAGTGTCGAATTGATAACCTCCTTTTTTTTGAAGTCGGTAAAAAAAAGCTTAAACTAAATGTGGTAGGTATAATGTAAACCTGAAAAATAGCTTAAAACTAAATGTGGTATAGTGTAAATTAAAAAAAAAACTCGTAAGTAACTACCACTCCGAAATTTTTAAAATATTTTTTTTTTTAAATTTCATTGAATCAGTTTTATTTCAAAATCATCCACATCCTTAATTTTTACAAGTCACACTCAAAACAAATAAAAAAAAACCTTTTTTACAAAAAAAAAACAACCGACTTCCAAAAAAAAAACAGTACAAAGCCAGAACCAACGACACCAACTTCCGAAATTAAAGTTATTTTTCACTTTGTAGTGTTTTTTTTTTTGAAGTCGGTTGTTTTTTTTTGGAAAAAAGTTTTTATTTTTCACTTTTTAGTCCCTACCTACCCCACACAAATTCATACAACACTACTTGCTATGTGAATATCAGTGACAGGAAGCTATTGAACACCCCTTTAAAGGGTACAGGCGTGATGTTATGTTGTGTGATTGTGTAAACATACAAATGTGATAGCAGCGCGTGGTTGATTTTCTGGCATTTGTTGAAGTGTACTATAGAGCTTATGAGGTAGTGTGGTGTGTTGGGGCGTAAATACAAATAAGACGACTTTAGGACTTTCAAGTAGAAATTATAATATAAAAAAGGCAACGTTACAACTTCGCGGTCAAGATATCAATCACTGCTTCTAGAATCAAACACCATAATAATAATATTTGACATACGTTTAAACCAACGAATCGAATAATATTTCTAGCCAGTGCTTATTGCTAAAGGCTAGAACACACAAGCTACTACAGTACCGTTGTCTGTCTCCGAAACTCATCAGCAGATCTTTACGAAATATAAATGCAACCATTTCGGAATAAGCCTCTTTCGAATAAAAAAAGAATTTTGAAAATCCGTCTATACGGAGGTCGTCTTTAGAGGACTGGTACATTCATAAAAAAAAAACATCCGAATTGAGAACCTCCTCCTTTTTAGAAGTCGGTTAGGTAATAATTTTGTTGTCATAACTACTTGTTTCCGCGCCATCTATTGGAATACACGGGCGTAATCTCGCAAAACCATTACTTCTAAATTTCATGTATGCTTTAAGTCATAATTGTGATGGGCGTTGTCGTTAGATGGCGTTCGCGTCGATTGTGTATATGTGTGCTTGCGTTTCTCAAGGACAGTTAGCTCTTGTAGTCCTCTTAATGCATAAAAGCAATCAACACGCAATTCCGCAAACATCCCTGATGCGCTACAGAAGCGAGGCAGCCCCATCAACACCCTGCACACCCAGCTAATCAATTTTACACTGCGGTAGCCGTGTTTGACGTAAAGAAAGTACCAAATTATACGGCTGTCGCCGTACTGTCATTTCATGAAGTTTTAAAATGGGATTACAGCCGAAACCGTTACCAAAATCGCCATTTATTTATATTGAACGAGCTGCCACCGCAGTCTCGCCCATAAAAGCCTCGATCCTATGTGAATATCGGTATAAAAAGTCCTATGTCCTAATCCAGGTTATGGTCTACCGATGTGCCAAATTTCATCCAAATCTGTTCAGCCGTTATAGCGTGAAAGCGTTACCAACAAACACACAAAAAAAAACAAACATTTTCTCTCTAATATTAGTTTAAACAAAACCTTTGGATGAAAAAGATCTGTGGCACACGTAAAAAAAATATTACCATGTACATATTTTTGTGGTCATAAGCTTTTACAATAATAAATCGAAAACAAAGATATTTGTGTTATTTTCTATGTTACTCAACCGCAATAATAGACAAGGCATGATACTACGATCTACTGTTACGTTCTAATCTATGTTATTTTGAACCAATGTTTGTTTAAGGTTGCCATGCATATTTCAAGAGAAGATAAACTATTTTTTCAGGCATTCACATCTCAATTAATCATCTCAGACTATTCCAATTCACTACTGGACAAATTTAAGTATCCCAAGTAGGTACTCCAAATTAAATAGTTACCATTCAGACTTCTTTACTTTTTGTCATGTTCAACAAATAAAATGCCGTGTCAAAAACCAGGCCAGCTAGTACCAATCTTACAACAGCCCGATTAAAATTTTATGGCGGCTCTAAATTGCGTTACTCGCTGCGCAGTACCTCACCCCTCAACCCCGCTGACAGATGAATTTGTTACTGCGCAGCTTAGAGTAAGAAAGCTATAGAGCATCGGGTAGCGTGGCCATACATGAGACAAAAAACTAACTTAACTAACATGGGCTACTTATGTAGCTGCCTTGAAAAAACTGGCACGCACTGAGAGACGGAAATAGTATAGCTTTATCCTTTTCTGTTACTTATAATAACTCAATACTTTATCCTTTTCTTGTGGAAATGAAATGGAGCTACCCGCCGTCTATAGGTACTTTTCTTTGTCTAAGCTGCGCAGCGACTCGCCTCATGTTTCGAGCCGCCATTTTGAATCGGGCTGTACCCAAGTTTACCCTGGACCTAATATAAATCAAACCAATAAAATGTATACCAGTTTTTAGAATGTGACCAAAGACAAACAATTAAGTCCGAATTCGGCAATACGCATTGAGCAAGGTGCAAGCAATAAATGCTATCTCTCTATGAGCTGAGGCATGTGACCTGCAGCGGAACAATACTAAGCTTGGATTCCATTCATCATTATTATTTATATCCTAGAAGCTATACCAGGCTCTTTCATAATGTAGGAATTCGATAGTTCAATCATTCCAAAATGAGAGACCTGATTAACCTTTGAAACAGTCTCGACATCAAAACTTTACATACTGTAACCTTATTAAAAACTTGTATGGATGTAAAAGACGCTCTATATAATAGGCTGACTGGTTTCTGATAAACATCTCAGATTATTTAATGATGTCTAACGAGCCCACAAAAACCTATTACTTCAAATTGCATAATGTATTTCTTTTAGAAAATAGTAAATAAAAATGTACTGTTTAAATAAGCCGCCAAAACGCTATCTTTAACAATATGGCGTCGTGACGTCACAATACACGTAAACAAACGTTGAAACGGTCGAGATACTAGACAAAAGTCATCTGTTCTGTCAACGATAGACAGAAATTGACTATATCATGACGTCATCATAAGTTCAGCCAATCCAGACCGTTTTCGATTACGTGGCGCCAGATTAAAAAAGATGAAGTTTTTTCGGGATTTTTTTAATAAATAATACATTGTTTTGTAGTAAAATTAATGCAAATCGATTTTAAAAGCGATAATCTATACGAGTGTCAATAATTATGACCTTATTTTTTACATTTTCAAATAGCCTATTGAATACTTGTTTATTGACATTCGATATCATCTATGTCACAGGTAGTACCTACGTGACAAGTGACACAGGAGCGAGAGGTTCTAAGTTACACCATAGTTGTATTATGTTTCCAACTCGGTTATAGTTTTATACTATTGACGTTAAAGTTGAAAATTGCGTACAATTCGGAACGTTTTTATGGGTACATACGAGTGTATATCACCGAAATTCGTCTAGGGGCTGTTCGTTTATTAAGTAAGATAATTTGAGGGGGTCTCTCCCTCACAAATTATCTTACGTAATAAATGCGTCCGAATAAGTCTTATTTTTAACATGGAGGTGGGAGGGGTCTTGATTGTTCTTACGTAACATCACAAAAGTAAGCAAAAGCCGGGTTGAGGCGGAAGATAAACTTAAAAAATATACATGAATTAAAAAATTCTTATTGGTACTTGCCCGGATTTGAACTCATTAACTTGTGCACGAGAGGCGGTTAACCGCTGAGCCATCAAGACATTTTTATAACAATATTTGTATTTTCCCTATAATTAGTTTCTGTATACCCTTTTCGACAACCCTAATCTCCAAGAATCTCTAAACCGCAACAACCAATAGTTTTGATCATAAAACAGTTGAAAACCTGTCCATTCCACAAACCTACTTTAGAGTGTTCACTAAGGGCCTGTACACACCACGTTTTTTAAACGCGCCGTTGACGCGCGTTTTAGATACGTGCGTCGACGGCGCGCTTTTATCCTACAGGAGGTCTACTGGCTGCGTCTGACTCGCGTGCGTATCGCGTCTGTATCGCTACAAACGCGCGTCAACAGCGCGTTTAAAAAACGTGGTGTGCACAGGCCCTAAGAGTTAGAAATATTCCACATTGTACATTTATTTTGTGAAAGTAAATCATGATTATTGGTTGAATCTCATTTGTCTGATCATCTGATAAAGTTATCGATCGGCTGTAATGATCTTACTTGTATGAAAGGGTTTATTAGAGTAGTTTTATCCGAAAATATCTAATGACGAATGCTTATAAAACATTTAATATTGTTTAACTTAAATATTTGACTCTTCATGTGACCAGAGAGCTGACCTGCTGCTTTTTTCTTTTCTGAGCTGCTTTTTTGGCCAAAGAATCAGCATTGCCATGCAACGTGGAAATGCTACCAGCCTTTTAGGATGTATCCTATTGACAGCGATGCAGACGATTTTTTTGTTGTCCTTTGATTATTTCCCCTCCTTTTTATATTGTAGGACATATTATTATTATTTTAAGACTATTAGCTTTTTAAATTATGTACTTAACTTAAAGTTTTTAGTACCTATTTCAAAATTTACTTCAGAAACTTACTAAACTAACTATAATCTTAAACTAATTAAGATTAGATCTCAATTTTACTCCATCCGAAATAAGTTTGATTAAATTAAATTAATATGGCTGTATTCGTTTTAATATGTATATCTTCATATTCATGGCCCGAAGAATTATTAGATACGTACCTACGCACATGTATAATATTACAAGAAATAAAACAAATTCTTTATTATAATTATCAACTAGTACTAACAAAACGATCTTCAAATTATAACACACACGCTCCTAACAACATACCTACATAGCTACAGATCTTCACAAATCATTTATCTAATCGCAATCGATAGATCGATTAGTCGCGACGGCAACCAGTTGCGACCGAGATCACGTTCGGTCGCAACTCGCAGGAAGCGTTCACAACCGTGTAATCCAATCCAATCCAATCCGTGTGTAAAAACAAGCAAGCGCGCGTATGTAATTAGATTATACGCTGTGCAGGCGCCGAGTAAATAATAAACAGTAGTTTAACTTTAATTAATCTTTGGTATTTCTATTTTGTAAGTTTAAACCTTCGGGGTAATTGCGTAACACACTAACAGTAAGAATGGCTTTCATTTTGACAGTTCAACAACATTCATTGCGTTATTTACGTCGTCGAATGAATGAATGAATGAAATGCACCGACCCCAGCGTGGTTTGACCAGACTCGATTAATCGAATGAACCACAAGATTCGCACTAGCCCTTGTAGCCTCATTTTTCATGGTGTTACTACAGCGACCACTGCATATCAAGGAGTAGAGCGGGCGCGGTAATGGATGGTGAATGGTAAGGCGTGCCTGTAGGATAGGGAAGGATTTAAGAGCCATACCGGATATGCATCCTAAAGTAAGCATTGGAATAGTGGAGAGATGGGTGATCATTATCTATGGATGGGCATCTTTTAACGACGTAGCCGCTAGGTTGGTTCAGGTCGAGCTTTACCAGTGAATCACGGCATCCGTTTTTATAACAAGTTGCCAAAGCCGGTTACAGAACTTAGCGATGGAAAGTTCAAAAACCTCATCAAACGTGTCCTTATCAAAAAATCATATGCTAATACCACTCCCAGATCCGGGCAAAATGAAAGTCAATGCCTACAGTAAAATTCTAAAAAGAATAGAGCCTTTTACATCATCAATTCAATACATAAATATTTTGTTAAGGATAGGTTTCATCGTAGGCACTTACATCTTTCTACATATTGACTTAACACCGTTTTTAAGTAGACAGACGTCATCTATTACAATCTACGAATTATTACACAGCGATAGGTATAAAATAGATGTCCACAATAGTGGTCAATCATTGTAATTTTAACCTTATACCAACGACATAAAAGTCTAATTACGCACGCTCGTGATTTACAACTGCTATACCTGACAGCAAGAGTCGCGATTGTCATTTGTTTAGTAATCGATGTCAAATTCATGTAATCACGTGTCAATATTCATTTAATTATGCAACTTTTACCGTCTCTATAGAGTTGCTATTACCAATCATCGTTTGGGTGTGTATGATTCAATTGTTAAATGTGTGAAGTGATTGATGGAGTTAATGATTGACTCACGAACAATAATTGATTGATTGAGGGTATTGTTTATTGTGTTTGTGAATAGAAATGATTGAGTCTTCGTTAATTCTTTTTACTAACTTGTATTAATAAAATCATAATTTTCGTTCATCGTCGGTCTCGTAGTCGCAAGCACTAGTATGCTGATTTAAATTCCCTGGTATTTTTTATCAGGAATTTTTCAGAATCGGCCCGGAATAACTAATAGAACATACATAAATAATAAATCTTGAATAAAAAAAGCAAAAAAAAGAAAAAAATGTAGTGATACCAGGCACCAGGTAACACTATCAATCTCAATCTGAATCATCTTGAAGGGCATTACTAAACCATTGCATCATATGTTTGAAAAAAATTGTTTGCCTATCAACGTAAATAACGCAATGAATGTTGTCGAACTGTCAAAATGAAAGCTAGATCTTTTAATAGTGAGTTACGCAAGTACAAAATAATATTGATCTACCTACTGCTTAATCATTCTACAGTGGCTACCAATACGCCAACATAGTACGGCCAACCAGCTTTACTCTTGTTAAAAAAACGTGCACTTCTCGTTAGTCATAATTAGGTATGCCGAGCTAAATTTATTGAATTAAAACTATCAATGTTGCTGTTATGGTCTATTTGTAGAACGGCAAGATTTTGTGCCGCTTCAGTGGGTAGAATATCACTTTCTTATGTGGACTATGTACTTGTGTGTATACATACACACAAGTACATAGTAAAATAATATAAAAATATAATAGAAAAATAATATAATAGAAAAAATATAATAGAAAAAAATATAATAGAAAAAAATATAATAGAAAAAAATATTATAGATAAAATATACATAATTATAATAGAAAAAAATAGAAAAATAATTTTGTATGTGGTCTGTGATTAGAGTAAGCTGGTTCTTTAAAATGTTGTAGTGAGTACCTACGTCAGTTGCTACCTAAGATTTGTGCATCTACTACTTTTTAATTTTTTTTTCAATATCTTTGGCATTTCAATTTGTACCTATTAATTAAAACAGAATTTGCTAGTCCTATACCCAACACAGGGGACGATTATTGGTTGGAATGATCTTGTTAGGTATAGTTACAATTTCACATAGCTCAAATAATTGGTATTTTATACAGAAAAAAAGAGAATTTATTCAAATCACTTTTTTTTTAAAGAAGTTATTTTTTTTTAAATAAACATAGCCCAGACATAGCCAAGAAAATAAACCAAGTCTCTCAAACTAAAGCGAACACCAAGAACGCGGCAGACCGATGCATACACAATACCACACAGGAGAACGTAAAGCAATCTTGCCTACTGAACATGCAAATACAATTTAATAGGTATACAATTTTTGTTCTCGCTCGAAAGTCCACACGAAAAGTCAAGGCTGCTGAACAGAGACCCTATCAAGGAATGCAGGTGGATGTCTAATTAAGCAAGATGTTTATTTTTTAACTGGCGACCCGCTCTTGCACGCGCGGTTTTTACGACTTGATAAAACATCGATATTGATAATTGTATGCTGGTTTAATATTACTATATCAGCGTATTATCCAATATCGTATTACCCAGTAACTGGGTTGTGGAGGTCAGATAGGCAGTCGCTCCATGTAGAATACTGGTATTCAGCTGCATCCGGTTAGACTGGAAACCGACCCCAACATAGATGGGAAAAGGCTAGGCAGATGTCCCCTCCGCTGGGACACAGGCCTCCTCTCACTGTCTTCATCATCTGCCTAGTCTTTTCTCTACTGTTTTGGGGTTGGCTTCCTGTCTAACAGGATGCAGCTGATACTGCTGCTGCTGATGCAGGATACACAAAGCGAGTGTCTATTTGACCTCCACAGCCCAGTTACTGGGTAATACGATATCCCTAGGTAAGACTGGTTGTCAGACTTTTACTTACTAGGCTCCTTGATAATGGCTTTTATGAATAGAAGCAGATATTAAAAATGTTACTGAACTCATAGTATTGCACTGAGGAAAACAATTAGTTTTTAAAGATTGCGGAAGTCAAACAATAGTTAATAGTAAAATACAATCAAGTATGATGTTCCATACTACGTGATATTGAAACCTTAAAAGAAACTTTAAAAAGAATCAAAGTGTTAGAAACTTTAAAAAGAATCAAATTGTTAGCAATACAAACAAGAAATGCATTGAATAAAAGCGAAGATTCATTCGTCTTGTGGCGCAAATGACAAGTGTCAATAGAGATCTAGGTCGCTGACGAAAGATGTAGGCGCTAAAGTAACTTGTTAAGTACTTCGAAAGTTCGAATTAGATATCCTTACGTCGATAATATTGCAACTACCTTCGATAACATTATTATAAAAAAATAAAAAGTAATTGTGTCTCATTAGTGAAACTAGCTGCGCCACGCAGTTTCACAGGCGTAAATTTCAACCCTGTAGGAATATCAGGATAAAAAGTATTCTATGTCTTAATCCAGATCATGTTCTAAATTCCATGTGCCAAATTTTATGCAAATATGTTCAGCGGTTTGACTGTGAAAGCGTAACAAACAAGCATACAAAAAATCAAATCTTTTCTCTTTATAATATTCGTTTAAATGGAACATCTGTTGTCATAATGTTTACAACACAAGGTGTATAATGACTTAAAACTAGCTTGACCTTCTCTCAGAACACTCCTTAAGCTTACATTGAAAACTTCAAATTAGAGTACATTAGCTCAACCAAATTTGCAAGGGCAGAAGCCACATTAGCTCCAACTAATAATACATCTAATTAAAATTTTATTGCTCCTAAAGATTCGTGAATACAATCATCACTGAACTTATTACCTCTAATTACTGAATGATTTAAAAACAAACAGTTAATAATAACTGTAGTGTATGCGGAAAGCATTGACATGTTTGACATGTCAGTCACTTACCGGCCGTAGCCGACATCAGACGTCTCTGGATTCCGTTTATGCTACCTTACCTATGTATCTGTCAAAGTGTGTTTTATTAAGCATCCCAGCGAACATCACAAGTGGCGACGAGGATAAAAGTAAGTGCTGAAAACAGCTACCAAAAAAAGAGGAAGAATGCAGGCTGAAAAATAATGCACGTTGATAGTTGTTTACGATCAGTTAAGCGACTATATTTCGATAAGGATCGTTAATAGTTGGATACTAAAGTAAAAACAGAACGTAGTCACGCTGTACCTACCTACCTACACGTAAATAAATCGTTACCAAGGTAAAAGGTTACATCTAATGATTGCTTTGTTACCTAAGTTTCGTATGATTAAGTTACGAAAAATAAATTCTGCTTCGATTGATGTAAACAACTTATAAGCATAAATGCAATGATATTATAAAGGAAAGATACGCTACGTTCATACTGAGCGACGCCGACGTTCTGTATTGTTGCGTTGTTATTACAAAGTAGTTACTGCGATAGACAATGCGGAACGTATGACATAGAAAGAGATAGCTATATGTATTGTGTTGCTTGCTGCTATTAGCGGACTAAATGAAACTACAACAATATTGTCTAAATTTGCCTGCAACAATTTGCGCCCGCTAGTGCCATATCTACCCCTTGAATATAATATCATTGCGTATATGTTACAAAGGCCATGCAGTAAGTGTTGGTTACAAGTGTTACAACAAAACAAAGGGCTATGCCTGAATAGTACGCAATTATTTCAATGTGCTGGAATGCAAACAGTAAATTATTGTTATTGGGTAAGTGTTCTCATTTAAATAACAAGATAATTGAGTTATTTGCACGCTTCTTATTTAAAAAAAAAATAATAACCAATTATTATCATAAATCTTGGACATACTTAACTTTTCTGTTGTAAATAACCTACATACCCACCTATTGTAAAAATAAAACAAAATCATTGGATACTATTTTAATCAGGTCACTGGTTTTGCCAGGATCAATTGTTTACATTTCGACACAGAAATATCAAGGTCACGCAAATACTATTCTCAATACGACCATACATAACGGATAAATGTGAGAAAAGACCGGGAAATGTTAGTGTAAGCATCAATAATGGCTTCAATCAATCAACTCAGCCTATCGCAGTCCATTACATACTGCCAACCAGTTAATAAACCTAATATGTTAATAGATAAAGGTTATTATCAGTCAATTTCCATAATAATAGTAAAGTAACGCTACTGAATAAAGTTATTCAGTATATTTAGTTAGTCATACTTACACATAAGTCAAAGGTCATGCTGAATCCGAAATGGTCTAAAGGCCACGCATATACTAACAGGTACCTTATGGCTACGCAGTAGTGTTACTGTTATCTATATAAAAGATAAAAGGCCACGCAAATACTAACAAGTACCTTATGGCTACGCATACTGTTATCTATATAAAAGATAAAAGGCCACGCATACGAGTCTCAAAATCCTGTTACAGGTCGCCCCAAAAAAATGACTCACGCAATAAGTACTTACAAAAATATAATAGGGCATGCAGTTGTAATACTGTTACTGATTTTCAGTAAAAGCCACGCAAAAATAAGAGTCAATACATTTTAATGCAAGCTGCAAAATGACTCATGCATCATCCACACTTCCCAACTAAGACCATTTTGATTGCGAAGGCGATCCGACATCTGTCGGCACTAGTTGGAGGAAATGGAAGAGGGCACTTGAAATTTATGAAACGAGCTACTCTTCTCCATGTTGGGAGAATTACCCAAACGAATGTATTCATTGTAATACCTATTAAACATAAACAATGCAAAAAAAAAATGGGTTATTAGGTACTTGATGGTAGTAAAAAGTCTCATATTGTAGACCCGTTCCACATAGGAAAATTTCCTGCGTGTAGGAATAAGTAACTAATGAGTAATACTGATAATGCTTAACATGTGTACCTGAGTTCTAGGGTGACATAAATACCGATCTAAATTTAGATCGGTATCAACAGACTATGGGAAAGACAAAAGCTATGTAATTGTTACTATAATTAGGTACTAGTACCTACCAACCAGTTAAAATAATAAGTATACATACTTTGAAATAAAATAGGGGCAAAGTGAAAATAAAAAGTCACAATAACAGTAAACTGCTGTTTGATGTTATTGCAATGATTAATTATTAATAATATAATAACAACAGAAAGCTGCCATCTTAAACACCTGCAGAATAGTTAGGAAATTCATACAGTTAGAGGAAGAAAACACTCTAATACACACCATACGCTGCATTTACTTGACTTTAGCCCGTAAATGTAGCTAAAACCAGCCTAAGAGGTGAGAAAAAAAAGACACTAAAAATTATAATACTAATGTTTATTTCCAGTAAAATGTTCATAAAGGTTACAAGTACAGTAATATGGTACAACATAAAGTGCATTGAGTATTATCTCCTGGCACCCAAACTAGGTTATAGCCTGTGACTTGGGGACCAGTGATTCCATAAGGGTAGATAGATGAACAAAATGTTTAGTAAAACTGTTTTCACCTGTAACATGAATTAGTATGACATAATATTTTCTTATGATATGATGAATCGGTAAATCAATTTTGTTTGAGAAGAGAAGTTCCCTTCTTCTGTTGGAGTTTTGTGGTACTATCAAAGGTCACTAAGTTACAGGTGCCATGTATCATTATGTGAAACCAAGACAATAATGTACTTATAACAATAAAGATTGCTTACCTATTCAAACATAGGTACTGGCGTGATGTGGTTATGAGATTATTATTCTTATTTAAGTATCACAAAGTTGATAATACTGCCTTAGGTGAGGTCCTGTTACTAGTATTACAATGGTCTGTGTGAAAGTATTGATACCTTCAGTATGAGATTGGCACCATCTTTTGTATTGTTTGTCACATTAGAAGTCAGTCTATATTGATGGAAGATTAGTTAAAACTCAAATTAAAATATATTTATTTGTACACATAGATATACCATACTGGCCCATGATGGGAAAAAATATGTCACTATGTGCTGCCTTGCCAGGCGTACAAGTATTGCTTACGCAGTAGGTAGTAGGGGTACAAGTAGGCCTAAATAATAACAGCCGCACAGGTCGTCTGATCAGGTTAAGCTATGCTTGCCGCGGTTGGTCTGTGGATGGGTGACCATCTTTACATACCGAGACTCCTCCGTGCCTCGGAAAGCACGTTAAGCCGTTGGTCCCGGATGTCATTCGTGGATCTTTGACAGTCGTTACGGGTAGAAGCCCGAAAATCTGACAACCAGTCTTGCCAAGGGGTACCTATTGTATTACCCAGTGGCTGGGTTCTGGAGGTCAGGTGGGCAGTCGCCCCATATGAAATACTGTTATTCGGCTGCATCCGTAAGAAAGTTGGTTAGGATGCAGCTTTAAAATAAAAAAATAAATAAATAAAATTCATTTAATTCAGGCAAGACCCATATGAAATTAAAATATTACAATGCCTACTACCACAGAATAAAATTTCAATGCATAGAAATAAAACAAATTAACGAATACAAAAATAAAAAGGTAATGGAATTAAAATTAAGATAATAATGTCAATGTCAATTAAAACTAAGTGCACTGGCTATACATGTCTGCTACAGCATTTCCTAATGTAGGGGCAGTCAATTCGCTCAGCGATCATCACCAGGACAACCCAGTATTCTAGAACATGATACGATTATAAATTATTTTGATGATTCAATGTTATGGTAATTAACTAACCAACAGGCAAAATTACAACTTTTGTCAGACTAAACTTCTTGAACTACCTACCGGAAATGTTGTCAAGTAGTACCTAATAGGTATTGAAGTGGTTAAAAGTACCTAATGATACTACTAAATTAACAATAACCCTAAAAAAAAAAAAAAAAAAAAAAAATCGCATTGACTCATAAATATCTTCTAAATCTATTATTGTTCAATCGGTAAAAAAAAAAAAAAAAAAAAAAAAAATTAAAGGAAGAATAATCACAGAAATAGGTAGATACGCGCTGGTGGTAATTCCGTGGACTACTCAATAAAATACCATATTAGACTCCAAAATATATTGTGCATCCGCACAGGCAAACGATCAGAATTACAAGCACGTTTATGAATGTGACATCTGTCTAGAAAAATTATTCTATAAATACTGGGACACATATACAAACTCCATGATGTGTATTAGGCACATGCCAACATCATTGTTGTCATTAAGTTAATACCAACACTGGCCCTTGAACCAATCTAAACTCAGGTAAATCACATTACACACATTGAACACTATAAATAAATCTAAGCATAGACACATCCGCTGTTTAAAAATAATAAAACATTACAACAGCAAAAACATAGCAAAAGTATAAATTTGTCAAAGTATCCGTCACATATAAACAGCAAATATTCAAAACTATGTGATAGGGATCTCAAACAAATTATACTTCTGCAAGTATACCTTACCTACTGCTTAGAACCATTATATTATCTATTTAACGATATAAATAAACGATGTTTGGAGATGGCTTAGTACTGGAATACTAAGTTACTGTAGTACCTAGTTATATCGAAATATGGAAAGCTCTTTAGTACTGTTTGGATGATCTAATCAACTGAGTAATTAGAAGTCTCAGTATATTCGAATTCAGACTCTCAGATAATTATCAATTTTGGGAACACAAAACTTAATGTCATACCTTCATGACAAGGTTCAAATTCCATGGCAATTGTTGGGACCATAATATAGAAATACAAGCGTTGAATCTAAAGGTAGGTTCGTGAATATGGAAAGAAACGAAGTAAGATATATATTAGGTAGGAGGTGTAAGGACACAACCACAATGACAGATGTAAAATAATAGAAGATCTCAATAATTATTGTTTACTAAACAAGTTAAGTTGTGTCAGATCAGTGTGATTTAAATTCAACGACTCACCTACCACCTATAAAAACAGCGACGGAAACAAATTCAAATTCACTTATTTCGTGAACACAGGGTACATACAAAAGGTGTTATAAATACATAAGATCCGAGCTGTGCCCCGCCAAAAGGCATACAAAATATCAAAGGTTCCATAATGTCATGTGGAAAAAAACATACAACAATACTCAAAATTATTTAGTATGTCTTAACATGAGCTTATATTGGATTAAGTTAAAAAGTATAATTAAAATTTGTCATTTAAATATTGTCAAAAGAATAATACACCTTGCTATTTAACAGTTTGAACAGACAAGATCACTCACCATGTCACACGTAGGCACATACACATAATAATAGCATTTAATTTCAGCACAACCGTGGTGATGGTCTAGCCCGACTAAGTTCGTGGGTTTGAAACCAGGCAGGCATTTTGTGTATTTTCACTCATCACCACTGTTCATCAACGGTGAAGGAAAACACCGTGAGGAAACCGGCATGTCTGAGAACCAATACTTCGAAGACATGTGATTCATTAAATTGGACGCAATGGGCATCCATTAAATTGGACGCATTTGGACATCCATTATATGGCGAAGGAAAACATCGTGAGGAAACCGGAAAACATCATGAGGAAACCATATGTAACACTCCATTAAATTGGATTTATCAAAGCGAAAGTTCTAGGAAAATCATCTACTTTTACAATATTTGTAAATATGTGAGCACGATGTATCTATCACAGAATTGAGTGCATCGTCTTCACATATAATTAAATATTATGTTTATATGAACTTGTAAAACATTTTAAAAGAGTAACGATGGAGTTTCTTGCCCATTCTTCTCCATACGAAAACTACCTTTTCGAATGGGCGATTAGAATCAATTCAACATTTCAATTTAATAAAAATAAAGGAGGGATGTAGTGTATGCGGAAAGCATTGACATGTTTGACATGTCAGTCACTTACCGGCCGTAGCCGACATCAGACGTCTCTGGATTCCGTTTATGCTACCTTACCTATGTATCTGTCAAAGTGTGTTTTATTAAGCATCCCAGCGAACATCACAATAACTAGTTCAATGAAGCGAGCAGTGAATGCAAGTAAAGCCAAGGCTAAAAATTGTAGCACACGGAAGGCGGTATGAGGAAGTTTCAACTTGATATATGTGTGTGTTGGTCCAGTATTTTGTATTGGACAAAAAGTTCGGATCTAAGCCGAATTTGTAATTTGTGATTATTAAATTATACAAGGTGTTGATTAAGTATATCGTTAATTATATGGAATACTAGTTTTTTGTAAACCTAGAGTGTAGCAGCCTATTTATTACCCGACTGCGGCGAAGCCAAAAAGGAGGGTTATGTGTTTGACCTGTATGTATGTATGTCCGTTTCTTTGTTCACTCGTAACTTCTAAACGAATGAACGGATTTGGATAAATTACATCTTTAGATTTGTCTTGGTAGAGCAAGTGTCACTGGCTACATTAAAATCAAAACGGATTTGGGGTGCCATATTGTGGACATAGAATTTTTTTTTCTTCTAATACCATCGAGTGGGATATCAAAATAAAGGGTTGCAAAAGGCGATTACAAAAATATATATTATACAACTTATATGGTTAAAAGTATTCGAAGGGACAAATCGTAAAAAAAAACACGTATAGTCAACAGCAAAAGAAGATGATCAAAATCAGAAATTCAATAGGAGTCAAAACTGATCACGAATATATGGCAGCTGTACTAGTAGTAAATGTTTGGTATAATTTACAATCACATACTTTTGAATCACTTCGACGACGGCACACAGTTCTGACGCGAACTCCGTTCATTAGTATTGAATTTATGATTTTGATCATCTACTTCTGCTGTTGACTGTACCAAGAACTAAATTTCAAATTTTCTTACGTTTTTTGCAATTTTCTGGTCAGTATTAAGCTGTACGTTGATTAAAATATGATTCGCGACCGTAACATTCATTCATCATTAGAATCCTACATTATCACTGATGAACTTATGCGATAGAATATTTAGTTAGGGATCCGTATGAAAACTTCTATAATGTAACCCAAGGTGTGAAAAAATACCAAAAAAAATCCTTTTATCGCGTACGCGTACTACAATTTTATACAGGACAACGATATCTACAAAAAAAGACCGCAATACCATAAGTCTAACTATTACTGTTATGTCACAATAACTATATTTTTCCATGTTAAAAGAAGCAATAGTAACGCCAAAAAATCCATATATCTTATTTTTGTTAAATACCAATATCTATACCTACACCAATAACTATAACACTAGGTTTCCTCACGCTGTTTTTCCATCACTGATTCAGTAAAGTCTAAGATAAACTCAAAAATATGTGTATATACGTAAGCTTTTTAAAATTCAACGTAAGGTCATTCTAGAAGCTCATAATCGACCTAATCACCCGAACTGCACAAAAGTACACCTGTCAAAAATCTAGGACAACGTCACAGAGTTTGACGAAATGAATTACGACCAAGAAAAGTATATTACATTGTCTAGTTTTAGATTATAGAGGTCAAAACTAGGTTGACTGTGGCACGGATAATCTGCACCGTTGTACGAATGAAAGGTTTACGAGTTGCAATTTGCGTCCATGAGTCGGTTCAGGTAAAAGTCGGACTGCAATTACAAGAAGTCCAAACGGTTAGAACCGTTTAAGTTTATAGAATAGTAAGACCAGTATTTGACTAGAAGGTAGACATAGAATGAGATGATCATGATGATGAATAAGTTTTGGAGGAAGACCCAGAAGTAGGGCAGTTAATAGATCAACAAGTGATGCATGTTTTCAATAAAAACGAAAAAAAAATGTGACAAATAGGTATGTCATTTTGTTAGCCACAGAGACAGTCCAAGATAGGCGAAACAAACATGAAACTAACATTTAAATTTTAACACTGTTACCGATTGGGAGTATATAAATTAGCACTAATATATAACTAATGGCAGAAAAAAGGGAGGGCCAGTACCCAGTACAGTGGGTGATTCCGGGCTGAAATGATGTTGATGATGATGATGACGAAGATAACTAAGATTAAGTAGATCTATGTTTAACCATAACTTTGGAATCGGGATGTAACAGGGCAAGAACGTCCACTGGTAATATAATTGATTAAATAATTCCATACATTCTTGCATAAAATATACCGCTTGCGGCTAACCACTAACGATTGCGGCTATACTTGTTTCGTTATTGCATTTAAATCAATCAGATGAAATGTCATCTTAACACCGTTTATCGACGATTTAATTTATAAACCTACTAGCTGCACCTGCAGTTTCACCCGTCCCGATCCCGTCATAATATCGGGATAAAAAGTATCCTATGTCCTAATCCAGGTCACGGTCTACCCATGTATATTATATATCCAGCAGTTCAAATCAAATCTTTTCTCTTTATAATATTAGTTCAGACAAAACCTTTGGAAGAAAAAGATCTATGGCACACGTAAAAGGAAAATAATAGGATCTTTTACAAAATTTTGTTATTCAGTATAAACTTTGTATTTTTACCGACTTCAAAAAAAAGGAGGTTATCAATTCGATACGTATGTATGTAATATTATTGGAATTGCATTATATTCACATATGACAATCTACTAAGGCTTCCAAACAAATATACAAAATTTCATAGACGTATGTATGTATGTATGTATGTATGTATGTATGTATGTATGTATGTATGTATGTATGTATGTATGTATGTTTGTCCACGCATTTCTCAGCAACTATTAATCGGATCGTGACCATTTTTTTTGTATAAGCTTACATTTACTTCAACTTAGGGAACAGTGCAAGTTTCATCAAAATCGGTTCAGTAATTTTTAAGATATGGACTAATACGTGTAAGTGTGACGGCCTGGCGTATTGATACGAGCTACGGGTGTAGTGTCAAAGGGAAAACATCTCAAAACCTTGGTCAAATTCTAGTGCAAAAACTGAAAATTACGAAATAAAAAGTAATTTAAAAAAATTAAACCGACTTCAAAAAGAAATCAACTCAAAATTATGAAATAACTTTAATTTCGGAAGTCGGTGGCAAAAAACTAAAATACAGATCCCAAGACACCGACTTCCGAAATTAAAGTTATTTCATAATTTTGAGTTGATTTCTTTTTGAAGTCGGTTTAATTTTTTTAAATTACTTTTTTTGATATTAACATCGCAAAATTTTTATACTTCTACCAACTCCCACAGGGCCCGCATGATGGATAACTGCCCACTTCCTCTCACAAAGAGGCCTGTATTCCAGAAGAGGGTGCATTAGGCTGATTAAGCTTATGATCAACTAGCTTCTGCCCGTGACTTCGTCCGCGTGAAATTTCACCCTCTCCCCATTTACCCCCTTAGGGGTTGAATTTCGAAAAATCCTTCCTTATTCCTTGTCTACATTATATAGGGAACCTCTGTGCAAAATTTCAGCTTTCTAGGGCCAAGGGTTTGGGCTGGGCGTTGATGAGTCAGCCAATCAGTCAGTCAGGACTTTTCTTTTTATTTATATAGATAGATAGATTGTGGTCGCCAAAATTGTGTTCCATTTTTATCAAAAACTGTTCAGGTCCAGGAATTATGTTTAAAAAAAAAACATAATTAAATATAGTAACAAGCTAGAAGTTAACAAAACAAGTCGCCTTTACGGTTGAATAACTTTTGCGATAGTTATCGACAAAACAACCAGAATGATTATTTAGTGTTTTTATTTTTATATTTTCACGGTATAATTAATTAGTCTTGCTGATAAAAGGCAAAGCGAAATGTGCTTTGAAAATAAATAGATTTTAAGAATTTGTTCTTGTTCGAATTTTTGCACTCATGCCTGAATTATCTGCTATTGTGCAAATAGATTGTAACTCGCAGCGCCCCGCGGTTTCACCCGCATAAGTGTCGATCCCGTGGGAATATCGGGATAAAAACTATCCTATGTCCTTCTCCGGGATGCAATCTATCTCTCTGCTAAATTTTATCGAAATCCGTTCAGTGGTTTAGGCGTGAAAAGGTAACATACAAACTATCAGAGTTACTTTCGAATTTATAATATTAGTACCTATGGATTCTTCTTGTAATTTCAGAAAAATCTATATAATAAAGCTGAAGAGGTCGTTTGTTTTTTTGAACGCACTAATTTAATATCACGTTAGGCCCCTCAGGAGACTAGCAAAAAGAAAAAAAGTCAGAAAGGCTAAGCGAAAACTAAGTAATAAGCGCGGGCAGGTGATGCGATGCGACGGGTGGGTCGGGTGAAAAAGAAATTTCACGCGGACGAAGTCGCGGGCAGAAGCTAGTACAATGATAAAACGTATTTTATTTTTGGAAAGCTATTTTGATTTCAGATTCAAAACATTTTCATAAATTATCATGTTACTGACCATTACTGTTTTGATTTCACTTTCTTTCTTACCTATTGGTGAAAATCATAATTATCTACATCACACATTAGCAAGTAACAATAACCCTTAACTAACAATAGCTCCAGTTATCGTCATAAACAATCTACATACACATTAGCAAGTAATAATCACCCTTTACTAACAATAGCTCCAGTTATAGTCATAAACAATTTTTCCTAACTTTCTACCCGTTCAATAGAATCGCTTAGAAAACTAGAAGTCACACTTCCGACACACTTAGAGCCAGACGTGAGAGCCCAGCTGTAGGAAACGACAAGTTTACCTTAATTAAAACTGGTAGAAAAGCGGAAGATGGTCTGAGGGCAATTATAGCCGTGGAAATCAGTTGAGATGATAACTGATACAGATTTGTAGGAAAAACGTGTTAAAAGACGTTTAGTACGTACATTTATTAATAGTAACGGGTTTATTTCTATCGAGTTCTTCGCACCAGCATTAATTATAGACCTAGGGTTGAATCTGTTAATGTGCTACATTATTATTGCATAATCTAAAGAGCTTTACAAATAGGAAAATTTATATTCAAATCTTTCTACTGCTTTCATTTAGTACCTAGGCGTAGAATTATTCTACTGTGATATAATATGTCGTTTTCGTAATTTAATTTGAAGTAACAAACGATCTATTCTGTAGAAATCTCACCGTCA
Source organism: Oligia strigilis (assembly GCA_951800025.1). Taxonomy (NCBI): domain Eukaryota; kingdom Metazoa; phylum Arthropoda; class Insecta; order Lepidoptera; family Noctuidae; genus Oligia; species Oligia strigilis. Next base: position 15,334,007 of record OX637556.1, read on the forward strand.
AAACTAAGGTGAAGCTGTCTTTACAGTATAAACCGGCTGATCTATCTAAAGGTAAGTGGCAAGGGTAAAGGTAACAATACCTTACCCTTTACCCTTGGTCAACTTTTTCGACTGGCGAAAGTAAAACTAAAGCACTCATACCGTTCTGGGTATTCCCAACCGATTTGGTATCAAAAACCTTATTTACTTGAAATGATTAAATATTAATTAAACGGCATGGTTTAATCCAAATCGATAGTTTAGCAGAACTTGTGTATCCACATTGCTTATCAAGTAGTTTGATGGTCGAGAAACCATCAACAAATAACTTCGAAGCCCATTAATCAAAACTATTATGAAACATTAATGGTAAATCTAAAAGAAAAAGCTCGATAGTTTACTAATTAGATATGAGCTATCACAATATGTTTTCCAGCTATTACATCATACGATGTCTTTACAATGACAATTGTTGTCGTACAAAAGCCTTTAGACCAAGACACGGCAACGTCCGTTCATAATTCTCAATAGCAATTAAACCTGCCGATTGTTTATCCATTTTGTTCCTTCACCCTTCCATTGTTCACGTCAATCTACCATGAAGGTTCAATATCGAGCATTTTCACGAATGCCATTTAAAATAAGAATTTTAATAAACTAGAATACGTGCTTGCGTGTAATACTTTCGAATGCATTTAGTTGTGACCTCTAAAATCAGTACGTGTATAACGAGGTAGCAGTCGACATGAAAAAAACGAGCGAGCTAAAATTAAAAAGTAAGACAATCACAAAAAATTACCTTTGTCGTGTTCTGTATTTGCAAAAACGTCGCTATGCCCGCCCGTACGCGGTTCTTCACGCCCCTTATTGTTCCTTTAGAACTTTTTATCGTCGACGGCATCTCCTCGTTTTTATAATCCTTCACACCGGCGAAATATTCCACTTCAGACACTTCACACTCACTTTTAGCGCCAACACTAACACTTTTCACATCGTCAAATTGTTTTTCGTTCAGATGGAAATCGTAAAACTTGTCTGTATCAAAGTAATAACTGCTGTAGAACATTTGTTCTTGTTTCATCTTGTCCTGTTGCTTTCGGTCCTCGTAAGTGCTCTCGCTAATCAGTGGAGTTTTGGAGCACAAGTTCGCGGGTAACGACTCCGTTGTGTTCTTGCACTCGCTATTAAACTGAGAAACTAGACGGAACGATGTGAGTTGCGCGCTTTCTTTTGAAATATTAGCATCCTCATTAATATTCTGGTTCGCTTCCTCGTGTAGCTCGGGCTTCGCCTCGCTTTCAGTTTCGACCGTATTTAGTTTCGCTGAACGGTCTCTTATGTCTTGAAGTAGACCCAGCGGTAGAAAGCTACTGTCTTTATTGTTCGCTTTGGCGAACGTCTCCGGTGCGTCGGGTGATTCCGCACTCTGTTTCTTTTCTTTTTTACTATATTCACTATGACTTTCATCAGCGTGCACGCTTACGTTCAGTTCGCTACTATTCAGAGAATCGCACGATATATTCGAGTCATTGTCTTCAAAATCCACTTCGCTTTGGCTGCTCCCGTTTCTCGAACTGATTAGCGTTACAGATACGGCTTTCTTTGTTGAACTAGTTTTTGAGGTCTTCTTTTTGGGTAGAGGTGGAGGGGTGCCGTCAAGGTCGCTACAGGTGCCAGAGTCCAGGGTATCACTAGGGGAGCACTGACCGCTTGACATAACCATATTTGTCATAGAATTCACGAAGGAATTACAATAAATGTATGGCGCTTTGTCGGTCTTCAGATGATCTTCGTTTTCTAGAATTTTCGGTCTGTTTTCATCAACATTGATTCTGACTAAGCTGTTATTTTTCTTGCACACGTCGTTAATCTTGAAGGTTTCGAAGTCGACGTCGCTCTTGAGGTGTACGCTGGATATTTTTGGTGCTTTCGGTTTGTCTGCATCGGTGTTTATTCTGATAGTGACGACGTGAGGACCGTTGAGAGCGTCCGTGCTAGGCGTACTCGCGGGTCTATCTGACTGGGTCGCCGCTACGAATACCGTTGCAGATGGTGTCTTAGAATTAAGGACGAGTGAGTGCATCGAACTTAGTGAGTCCATCCGGACATCGGTAGCGGGGAACCCGTTTGGGTCCATAGTGGCGTCGTCAGTTGTTATTTGTGTATAAGTAGTCGATCCTCTTTGCTTCACCTTTGGGGGTAAAGGAGGGATGTATTCGACACTGGGGCGTGACGTTACTTCTTCCATCATTGTGGTTGCTAATAAATTGGCATAATTAACGGTGCTTCCCATTCGCAATGCTTGTCAGGTCCGTTCAGATAGTGTTGGATGTATAAGGCATAATGGTTCCGGTGACCGTTCGTGACTGGGTCAATAATCCGCTCAGGTGTCCTGTTTTTCTTGCGCGTTGTTTATTTACATCTGTAAAGAGGAGAATTTGTATGTTAGTATACTGGATAAATGAAATAACCTACAGAAGTACATATTGATGGCTCGCCCCGTATTACATGGGACATAAACATAACTTGCGAAATGTGGGTATACTATGAGGTAGGTACACCTCTGCAGGCGAGATGTTATGTTATGTACGTAACTTTAGGTTGATAATTGCTTGTTTGTGAAAGGTTGCAAATAAAACTTAACTGTAACAAGTACGCAATTTACTACTAAAGTCTTTATCGACAGTTATGCACTAGTGCAACTGTGTTTCCACTAATAAAAATATACCAATAACCTACAAGTCATACCCTTGACAAGTCACGTAGGTAAGATAAACGGACTTACTAACTTGTTATTAATTATACTATCAATGATTCTGACGAATACATTTTTCAATACAAACTTACTCAACGTCTTACATAATATGATACTTGCAAATGTGGAGTAATTTATACTGATGCGATAGTTATTCCAATAAAACAACGTGTCTTTTCTATAATGTGTCCCCCATTATCGATATACCTTATTATTAAAGTGTTACGGTTGAATTTAGCAAATCATTTGCGGTTGCAGATAATTTAGTTTTTGTAACAGGAAATTGAGCCGTAAACAAATTTTCTAATATGGTAGCTCCCACGAATGAGGCTGAATATTTATGTAGTTACACTTTCGTAATACATATCTTAGGTGAATCATTTTCAATATAATGAGGTGATTGAGTGTTATAAACGTCTTGTTAATTGAGGAAAAGTGTTTAATTTTATTCAATCAGAATATTTTTATTCTCGTGTAAATAACAAGTTTACAACTCTTATAGAATTTTTCTATCGAAGCGACGACGCCCACTTTACTTGTGATTGCCAATTATACAAACACGCGTTGAATGTTTGCGTAAGCGCAGGAAGCTCTCGATAACGTCCAAAGCAATGGTGAAGTCGGAAGTGTGTTTGTGTTTATGTGACGCTACTCGTCTTCATGCATATATTCACAGCGTACCTATACACTTAGTTACCACAAGCAAAGCGCGTGTTACTTCGTGAGTTAAAAATACTGTAAATAACAATACACAATATGGTACACGACATATTCACAGTTTTCGTCCTGAAGCCACATGACCCACGTGGCTTCAGGACGAAAACTGACTATGAGGGTGTTATAGATAAGTAATCAAGTGAGCTAATGGAGCTATGAGCATAGAATAGAATAGAATAGAATAGAATACTCTTTATTATGTACACCATATAAATTACAGACATAATTATAGAAACTGTACAAAGGGTGACACAATGTGACACAAACCTACCTAATTTATTTCTTATATTTCGAATTTAAACCTTTTTTTAATATACAGTGTATGACTTAGTGTGTTGTTTACTTTTATTTTAATACCTAACCACCTACCTAGATTGTCGTACATATTAATATTTGAGACCTCTTACGACAATCTAGGTAGGTGGTTAGGTATTAAAATAAAAGTAAACAACACACTAAGTCATACACTGTATATTAAAAAAGGTTTAAATTCGAAATATAAGAAATAAATTAGGTAGGTTAATTTAAGTACTATTAATTTATTTATTGCCAGCCAGTTTAAATTTCGGTAGAAAGAGCTATGGGTGTGGGGAGTGGAGATAAACCCAGTACTGTTCCGTTATTAAAATTAAATATTATAAATTGAAAGTTCTAGATACCTAACCTTCCAGTTATTAATAAAACGTTACTATATAATAAATGGGCGCCAGGGACAATAAAGGTCCCGGATCCCGGAGTGCATGTTACGAATAGGTGTTTCTCGATTACGTCGCAAAGCTCATCACACTGTCATGCCTTTATCTTTGTTTGGCCTATCTACATATTCTCCACATCTAAAAAAAATATAATCTGAGGGTCAATTCTCGTAATTTCAAGAACGTTCACAGTCAGGGGGCTTACCATCACTGCACTACTTTTTTGTATGACGTCTTAGTACAAAAAAGTAGTGCAGTTCAACTTCTGCCCTGCTATAAGAGGTGATGGTAAGCCCCCCTGATCTCAGTCTCAATCTGTCGAAAATACTTCGAAATTCCCTACATTTTTGACAAAGTTTTTGACATTGATTGCCGCTGAGATGAGATTGCGACTAGATTTTGAACGTTTTCAATTACGGGAATTTAGACTTCAGGTGTCAGTCATTAAACAAGGTTATTGGTATAACATTAACAACCTCTTAAGAGGTCATTGTACTCATCATTATGAACAACTTTTACTATGGAACCAAACCCGAAATCGCGAAAAAAGATCAGCTAATCCCTACAATGTTCGTATAGCTCGTCAAAATGTAGGGAACAGCTGATTTTTTTTCGCGATTTCAGGTTTGGTCCCATAGTAAAAGTTGTTTATAATGATGAGTACAATGACCTCTTAAGAGGTTGTTAATGTTTTACTAACAACCCTGTATTGTGCATTTATCAAATTAGATAATAATGAAACATTTAGCAAGTTTAGTAATTACATACCTATCAAAGATTTTATTAACATTTTTGTTAGTAAAAAGTTAAATAATTTCAAAATAGTTTCAATAAAGAAATGGTTCAGCGGAGAATGAACTTAGACGTTTTTTCCTTACTATTACAACAATATTCAGTAATTTCAGAACAAAAATAGACAGTGATCTTCAAACAGACGATGAGCATAAAACATCGATTATTTACAGACGAATCTTTGAAACATTTACAAATATAGTTTGCAAACATAGAATAGTTAAAAACTATCAGTCATACTACATTAACCGCGAACACTTCTTTTTTTACGTAATCTTTGTTGACATTACGAATAAAAAGTAAACTATTTAAAGAAAGCTGACACGGTTGATTGGTTGGAAATTTGAATTAAACTCCTTGTTTGTTTTGTAACTATAACTTGGGAATATTTAGGCCTAGAATAAATAATTGCGTAATATACTTTCAAGAACAATCTGAATCCAATCCGTTCCATTTTCATCCATTTCAATTCTTATCCATTGCTTCACAAGTTCGAAAAATGTGTCTCCTCAACAATGTAAACAACACAATGAATGTGGTGGTTGAGCTGCCAGAATGAAGTCGTATTCCACATTGGGCACCCGCTTAAATGGCACCTGAGTGGTGCCGCTGTATGTCAGGTGCATTCACTCAGGTGCCATTTTAAGCGGGTGCCCAATGTGGAATACGTTAGAAAAAGCCATTGGTACTGTTAGTGTGTTACGCATTTACCCCGCAGGTGCGCAGGTGAGATAATGGTCAAACGCGAGCATATCAAATCATGATAATCAAGGCTAGCCTTCCCAACTATGTATGTTGGGGTTGACTTCCCATCTAACTGGATGCAACTGAAAACCAGGTATATTTCATTCAAGGAACGACAGCCTATCTGACCCAGTTACGAGATGACATTTCTACACCTTGGTGGTATGATTTTTCGGACTTCTGACTACGCGTAACGACTGTCAGAGGACCAAAGGCTTAACTTGCCTATCAAGGCGGGAAGGGTTCTCGGTATAAGTCAAGTACAATATCTAATATTAAAAACAAAAATATATTGTATTTAGAGAAAGTTCCAACGTAACTGGCTCGAGCCAATTATAGGAAAGAGTACTGTCATCAGCAAACTGGATACTAACAGCGACAATGTAAAGGATTGGTTTACCCGTTGCACGTTGTAGAGAGCCTTAGACCTTAGATGGAACGCGGACGTGATAATTGTATTGTGTTTTGCTTGAATGAAAGTACAATTGAAGACAATGTGAAGGCGAAGGGAGGTACACGAATACTACTTGTATAAGACGTATAAACAAACTAGCTGCGTCCCGCGGTAATATTGAGATAAAAAGTATCATATGTTCTAATCTAGGTCATGTTCTACAGATGTGCCAAATTTTGCCTAAATCCGTTTAGCCGTTTAAGCGTGACAGCGTAACAAATAAATAAACTCGCACGCATTTATAATATTTGTTAGGTTAGTTAGGATTTGGGTGTGGCTAAAAACTGACAAGGCTTCGATAGATGATAGTTTAAAGCCTAAACTGCATGTAAATCCGAGGCTAGAATGTAGCAAAAAACTAATGAAAATAGTTATGAATTCATACCATTTTCCAACCACCGAAATCTATAGTTGGCTAATTCATCATCTGCCTAGCCTTTTCCCAACTATTTTGGGGTCAGCTTCCAGTCTAACCGGATTCAGCTGAATACCAGTATTTGTTTTTTTTTTTTTTTAGTTAGCTAATTATGAAATAAATTAACGACCCACCCTGCTTGGCATAGTTTTAAAGAAACATCGAGAAACAACATCGTTTAGAAGAACAACTCGGTCACACACTGACGCAAAAAGTTAGTGATAGATTCCTTCTCTTAGCACGACCTTCAACAAACCTATTGTTGAAGACGTACACGAACACCTTGACCTTGCGTTTACAAAGTCTAAAGAAATAAACAAAAGTCAGTACACTTTAAAAAGCAGTCTGTAAACAACTCACGCGCACATGTCTTCACGTAAGTAAATGATACGGTAAATCTTGACAACTGATAACCAGATCAACTGACAGATTTGCATGTACAAGTCTAGAATCGATTATGGTTCGAGTCGATTGAAATTTATATCGATTCGGATTGGATTTATCCGGGATAAGGAGAAACGAGTGAGTCAGCAATTTGTAGTGTTTTTTACTGCATGAAATTCTCAGGGTGATGAGAGGTCAGTTACCTTCTTAAAGGTGGGTTATTTGTACTGGATGTTAGATTTAAATAAGCTTGGCCCCCCTAGCCGCCATGTCAGTAGATTAATTGCACAGTACATTTTGTTACCGCTATGTTTAAATCTAAGCATAACAGAAAAGGCTCATGATGTTACTTAATTAGTATTTGGATCAGTTCATTGGTCGTTCTAAATTTTGATAAGTGCAAGGTTTTAGAGAAGACGCGCTTTGATGTTAAACTATACGGCACAATTTTGGTTAAATTGTGCAGATGTCAACATTTGGTTAAATTGTGCAGATGTCAACATTTGGTTAAATTGTGGACATGTCAACATTTGGTTAAATTGTGCAGATGTCAACATTTGGTTAAATTGTGGACATGTCAACATTTGGTTAAATTGTGCAGATGTCAATGAAAAACATCATCTGCCTAGTCTTTTCCTGACTATGTTGGGATCGGCTTTCATTCTAACCGGGTGCAGCTGGATACCAGTATTTTACAAAGACTGGCTGCCTATCTGACCCAGTTCGTAGGTAATATGATACCTCTTGGTAAGACTAGTTGTCAGACTCTCAGGCTTCTGAAAACCCGGTAAAGACTGTCAAAGATCCACGAATGACAGCCGGGACCAACGGCTTAACGTGCTTTTCGAAGCACGGAGGGGTGTTGGTATGTACAGATGGTCACCCATCCACGGACCAACCGCGGCAATGAAAAGCATTCTTCAGTAAATAAATCGCTCTAATTAATGGACATCTCAGTTATGATCACGACTATTGCAAAACAATACAAAAAATACTTTCGCTTTTTACAAATATCGGTGCGAATTGGGATTTTCTAATGAATTCTTTATGCTTTGAACGATTTGCTTTGGCTTCTATTCTATGTTACAATGAAGACCGATGGCTATTGGTATTAAAATCCGTAATGGCTATCGTTAGGTTGGTAGGTACACATATTTGATTCTTTTTACGTTTGTAATATTTTACTCAGTTCAAGAACTAGCCAGACCAATTCAGGTCTTATTTGAGCTACTTCAATGGTATGATGACGTATTGGAAAAGTTCGAACCAATAATGTAATTTTATAGGAGGCATAGTGGAACTAAACTGGATAGGTAATCTAAAAAAAATGTTAAAACGATGGAAATATTTGCATTTTTTTTTTTCAAGTGAAAACTTCTTTATTCGCGATGGGCATTTTTTGAGATGGGAAAAAACTACTGAACTCGCGCCACTGTTACCGTATCCGACACCAGTTCGGATGTGTTCGGCTGTCCTCGGGGTTTATCCGCTAGGTCAGTGAGTGATGGCAAAGTATTCTGTAGGTGTTTTGTTTTCACTTCTGTCGGCACTGGCACTCCAGTTATTTTTATTGTCATCATCCCTACTGTCATTAAAGGATAATGATTTATTATACTAAGGGCTGATTTTTCAAGTGACAGATATATTTAATTCGTGGAATAAAATTGACGTCTGATATTCTTTGTATGGAAGAACTGTAAAAAAATCCAAATTATTCTTCGGATAAAGTTATCTGGCGTTGGAAAAATCAGCCCTAAAAGAAACTGCGTTCGCTGTTATACAACAGTAAACTCTAAAAAACTGTCCAAAGTGTCCAAATTCTTAAATTGATAAAAGTAAAACAAGGATCAATTATAATTTTCCACTCAGCTACTAATTTTAATGTGGTGTTGGCATGCATTTTAGTAATTAATAATAATAACAGTAGCTCGTCTTTGTTTCTTGAATTTTCACTCTCTACAGATCATTATATTCCTACGTGCTTTTTTATTTTTAATTATAAAGGAAATTTAACGCACTAGTTTTACATGTAACTTTTAATATTTCCGAAAATCTCTTGCTTTTAATGATTTCATGGCAGTTTTCCACTACACGCTCAAAAAGCGTCAACAAAATCAAGACGTGACAATCAAAAACTCTATCCAATCCAATACACATCAAGATGCCTAATAGAACACTGTTCCGGATAGTGATCACAGTTGATGATAAATCATTGAACAGTATAGCAGTGAAATTGTATTGTTTTGATTTTAACGAACGAAATAGTTAAGTAAGATGTTACGACCGATGTGTCGTGATGATTTCAAGAGCGAAAAGAATGTCATGCAATGCTGTTGATATTTTGTAATGAGTTGATATTTATTTGAGGTGAGCGTGGTGGTCGTTTTAAGGTGTTTTTTTTTCTGTAATGCCAATAAATACATTTTTCTTTCTTTATTTATTTTTATACGACTGCGCGACAGGAAATGCTGATTTAGTTAAGATTAGGAACATACTGTACCAACAAATGCTTGCACTGACTGGATATGTCCACTAAAATCTGTGTGTTTCTTTCCTAAAAAGAACATTTCAGACACTAATTTACATGGTCCTCATAATTATGATCTGACCAAGATTATGGCTGAAATTTAAATGAGACCGACCCCTGAGTTTGTTTCGTCATTTCTTCTCAGGGGTAGTCAACCTCTTCTAGTTTTTTTTTTAATGTGAATGACGTGTAAAAGTGTTTGTACAAACCTACTTACAGAAATAAAATCAATAAAGTAATTCCTATGTCCTATTTACAGAATTAAAAATTTCATTCGTGTGTGAAACGGAATTCAGTCCAATAAAGAAATTGCATTTTGAAGTTTGGCGAACACAAACTAAGATAATTAATAAAATATTTTACAGATTAAAAATCATTCAAATAATTACATTATTGAATTCAATTCCTAGAACCAAAAATTCGACGACATGTGACATCTACCATACCGCACTGGGCCCGCGTGGTGAATTTCGGCCCACTCCTTCTCACAGAGAGAAGGCCTGTGTCCCAGCAGTAGGCACATTATAGGCTGATTATTATGCCTATGCTAATGAATTCAGAATCCATTTAGCTCGTAATCGAGATGACATAATCCAATGGTATAATATGAGATTATGACGTAAATATACAATAAATATCGTTTTTGATTATAAAAAGTGAAAGTAATTAATTACTTCCGTTTTTTATGATTTAACCATAAACAGGTTGTTAGCACCAGTTGTAAAAGGTTAATAAAAGTTAATACCTAACTCATTTTGTTATATTCTTTAAAATAAAAATGAAATGCTGGTCGTTGGTAAGCGCATCACACTTCAGGGGCCGTATTCTCTATAGGTGCATCCACACCGCAGTCACTTTTTGTGGAGCAACAGAATGCAAGACGATAACATTAGGTAATATTCTTCAACTTTACTAATAACCTTTTGCTATCGGAGGTTGCCCACTAACACTTGGAAACTTTGCTCCACAAAAAGTAACTGCGGTGTGGATGCACCATAAGACACAATGAACGAAAAAAAAAACGAAAACCGCGCGAAATGAACGCGAGATTGGCGGGATTTTTTTTTTTGTGTATTGGAAATCATCAAATGACCCCTCCCGCTCTGGGTGGAGCGGAAGGGAGTGTCAGACTCTTACTGACTAAAACCCACCCGTGTTCCTTCCTTAGCCCTTTATGTTCCGGGCCAGCGGTAACCCTTTCGGACAATCCCGCTGAAGATTAGCGGGATTACCTAAGGAATTGACGTGGTTTCGTTTAAGGAATCGTTCAGTGGTCATAGTGGCTGAACCGATATGGCAAATTTTGGTTTTAAAATATCCGTTCATAGTCTAAACCGTTTTTAAGGAAAAACAAAATTAAAGTTGCCGGGAAAATTAAAAAATTGGGGAAAACTGAAAGTGCATTTTTATATGAATTTTGTAAGAATTATTGATTTTTGGACAGGAAAACGTCAGTAGGGTCAGATAGCAAAATTTTTCGTCGCTTAACAAAAATATATTTTGATGCATGTAGAAATAGTTCTCATCCGGGATGTGCAGGAGTTTTAAAATGATTTTGACAAGTTTTGGCGTAGAACAACGTAGGGTGATATTTTGTGTGCTGTACCTCATTGTAAATAATTTACAAGATTTAAAAAGAAAAATTATAAGTAAAATAAATTCAAAAGTAGAAGCAGACCTGGTGCTGTTTTAACCTGGTTTAGTACCAGTTTTAATCTTTTCTTTCTTAGAACTGTGCTTTTAACTTTCTATAGTAAACGGTATAAGAGGCAAAACGGGTGTGAGTGACTGTGTGACGGACGGACATAAACAAACCAAACGTCATTTACATATTTTAGTAATTTCTGCTCAGAAAATAAACAAAAAATGTGTTTTTCGAATGACGTAAATGCCACTGGACTTTCTATCTTTTTAAGAAAAAAATTACTTATAATACTGACCAGTCTTATTATTATTAATTTCAATTAGGGTAGGAGTAGGTTAGGGTAAGGGGTAGGACACCACGCAAACGAAGTAGCGCCGGCCAGCTAGAAATAATTTATATGGCAAAACAACATTTGCCGGGTCAGCTAGTTACTGTATAAAAACAATTATTAAATAACAAGCCAATACCTTTTCTTTCTTCACCTCATTATCAGTTAGCAACAGTACCACTTACGGACAATCAAATTCTTCTGACGTAACTTAACGATCGGTTGTTGACAAAATATGGCACTTTATACTTTCACTGTCGGCCAGATGTCCGACATTCGACCGCCGCGCGCGCCGGTGGAAGTTACCGGCCAGCAAGTGGAATTTGATAAGCTAGCTAGAGTTATGTTCCGTACGAACGGCTGATTCTGTTATGAATGCGGTGGAAAAGTGTGGCAGTACTATATGCCTTACATATTTCGAGTTTCGTGACTCATCACATCATCATCTGCCTAGCCATCATCATCGGCTTCCAGTCTAACCGGATTCAGCTGAATAGGTACCAGTTTCAACACCCAGAACTGCTATATTTTTGGGACATACAAATACAGGTTGGCAGGGACTTCGATGCGCAACCTGTTAACATTGATTCAGTACATAATTCTGGACCTCCTTGAGATAATATATTTCGTCGGTTATTAAAAAAAAAATTGCTTATCCATTAATTTTGACATTTTGATGAAACAGCCGTTTTTATTTTAAATAACCTTCAAAAGTTCTACGCTAGGATGTTTAGAATCATATGCTGAATTCAAATAGTTTGCGAATCGATGCCACCCCTAATTTTAACAAAAAAAAAAATATATAATCGCCATACAAAATAATGTTTTAGGTAAAATAAAATATTATTTTGTTTGACGTTTCTCAAATATAAATCTTGGAATGGCTCAGCAATAAATCGACTTCGTTTAAGACTATGTATAGATAGGTAATCATGTCCGTTTTAGCAAGTATAAAGACGTGTACACTCAATTTATTCTATTATGGAACTTAAGACATACCAAAGCAATAGAAAACGTAACGATTTTCGCTCATGGCAATACAGTGAAAATCGCCATTTGCTTACAATAGCAATTTTCGAACATTACACATACATTACAAGGTATTCGTTGTAGTACAGACGCCAGCACATCAAGCTACCCGAAACTGTCAAATCTTCCCAATCAACTTTGAACCTTATGCTTTCGTTATTTAAAGTTGAAAATCGATTAAAGAAATTTGACAGATTGTAGTAGCTTGATGTGCTACTTGTGGTTGTAGTACTTGCACTTTCTACATGATTGTAGTAGGTTCGTCTCGGTTTCCCCGGTCAAGAAACCATTTTTCAGCTATATTATATACCTAGTGAAAGTAGATTTTCTATAGTCCCTTACATAGTCGTTGAAAGTAAGTAGGTACAGACAGCACACCAAACTCCTACAATCTGTCAAATTTCTTCAATAGATTTTCAACTTTATTGCTAAAGCATAAGGTTCAAAGTTGATTGGGAAAATTTGACAGTTTCGGGTAGCTTCATGTGCTGGCGTCTGTACCTCTGGTTTTTTTTATTTTTTATTATTCTAGCAACCTGCTTCGCTATATCTGTTCAATATCTAAGTTGGTTATTAATGTATTGTACAGTCAGCAACAAAAGTCGATTAACACTTCAGTTTTTTAATCCCAGTTATTGAGCAAAATATTTTTTCAAAATATTGTTCTTCTGCTGCAATTTTGAACTGCTTGCGTTGTACCTACCTACATCCTACAAACTCACAACATGTCTAATAAAATCTCGGCAAATCAGTTGCCTTTACAAGCAATGATCGTGAAAAATATTCAGTGTTTACGCACATTGGTGGCGTGACAACCGATCATTGTGGATAATGGTCACAAACTTTAAAATGAAACATGCTGTATAGGTATGCAAAATGAGATCCCGATGAGATGTAGCGTGTCCATTAATGTGTTGTCAAGAATGTGTAGTATTCACATTAATATACTTAATCATCATCATCTGCCCAGCCTTTTCCCAACTATGTTGGGGTCGGCTTCCAGTCTAACCGGATGCAGCTGAATATCAGTATTTTACATGGAGCGACTGCCTATCTGACCTCCACAACCTAGTTACTGGGTAATACGATACCCCTTGGTAAGACTGGTTGTCAGACTTTCGGGCTTCTGACTACCCGTAACGACTGTCAAAGATCCACGAATGACAGCCGGGACCAACGGCTTAACGTGCTTTCCGAGGCACGGAAGGGTCACGGTATGTGAAGATAGTCACCCATCCACCGACCAACCGCGGCAAGCGTAGCTTAACCTGCTCGATCGACCTGTGCGGCTGTTATGATTTAGCCACGGGCCCTCAAACACTGTACAAACTGACAATTTTAATTTATTTGTATAGATACATAATGCAATAAATAATACAAATAATAAAGAAAACATTACCCTCCTTTTGAGCTTGGCCACAGTCGAGTAAAAATGACAAAAAATACGCATTTTGTGGTTTAAAAACCGGGGGCTTTAGTCGTTTAGCCAATTATTACAAAACACAGATCATTAAAGCGTTATTATCATAGCCATCATGACTTGTCTTAAATATTTGAAATAAATCAACTAAAATGACCATTTACTGTCAAACGGACTGAGCATCCGGCGATTAGGAATATTTTAGTAATTATTACGTGTATCTTGTGTCGTAATCATTAATGCCATTGGAAAAACAGATAAATGGGAAAAATATGTTCAAAGTAAAAACTTATACATATTCAAATTTGAGTTCATAACCATTCATCTATACTAATTAATAAAGCTGAAGAATTTGTTTATACGCGATATTCTCTCGAACTACCAAAAAAATATTTTTGCATTTGATAGCTCAACTCTTGACCCCATAAGCTATTTAGCAATCATGTTAGGACCCTTAAAAGCCGAGCAAAAAAAAAAAAAGTTAAGAAGAACCCTAAGTGAAAACGAAGTACGATGTTACGGGGCTAGGGTTCAAATCGGAAAGGGATCGACACCGTATCGCCTTTCGCCTCGCCGTCAAACAGGCGTCAACCTAACTTAGGCACGTAACCAAAGCGGATCAGCAGCTCCGATACGTCGACCCGGCTACGGCTAGGCGACGCCGCGCTTACGGCTCGCCGACTGCTGGTTGATGGTGCAGGCAGGCCGCGGCAAGGGTGGACGAAGAGACGCAAGCTCGGGTACGGAGAGACGTAAGCGCGGGGACGACGAGCCGTAAACGCAGGAACTGCAAGTTGACCACGCACCGCACCGCGGTTCGTGAGCCTATCCCGAGGCGAGGCGATTACGTTACGATTCTGATTAGTGTGCGTTTCAGTAGGAAGTTTCATACAAATAATACTGAACGGCTCGAGTTGATACGGTGCCTATCCCTTTCCGGTTTGATACGTGTGCTTATGACCTTTAACAACAAATTTTACGCAGTCGAAGTTGCGGAAGAAGCTAGTATTACATAAAATCAATAATGTCAGTTGGACTGGCTTAAGTGTCACGGCGCTCGTATTATAGAATAGAATAAAAAACTGAAAAATACTTTGTTGCGTCGTGGGTGGGTAAAGAGGTAACGAGTGCAATGTGAAATATAACAGGTAATCTTCTAACAGTAATATAAACCGTTTGTAACTCGTTTACGAGTGAAAATACCCGCAATGTAACTTTTATAGCTTCGATATAAAAATGTTCAATACCTACACATTTTATGATAAAATTTCCAAGATAACATAACCTGTGGTAGATACATATGCGAATAGAAAAAGGTCCGTTTTTACTGGTGCCCGACATCAGTAAAACGATATATTTTTCTATTCATATTAGTTTGTAGGTCGTAGGTTCGAACCCAGACAGGCGCTTTACTTTGTGTAAATTATTTCATCACCACTGCTCTCAAAACGGTGAAGGAAAACATCGTGAGGAAACCGGTATGTCCTAAAACCAAAAATTCGAAGACATGTGACATCCACCAACCCGCACTGGGCCCGCGCGGTGGATTACGGCCTACCAACTCTCACAGAGAGGAGGCCTGTGTCACAACAGTGGGAACATTATAGGCTGATTTATGAATCAAAAGAATAATATACTTATGAAAGAAAAAGAAAGGAAAATTATTTTTTGGGACTCGCACAGGAAGATCACAAACAAAACAAAACACAATCATAGAAACAAAAAAAAAACAACAGACTATAAAAAAACAGAAAGTCATGTACGAGGCTAATAAAAAGCACACTATCTCACTATCACTATCCCTTGGAAAAACAAACGATGGAAAACCATGAATTGTCAAGCCTCGTTGACTTTTCTTAATTTGATTTGCCATACTTAGAAAATTTCATCATATTTCAACGACACAATCGTTGAAATATTTAAAGCATGCCCAATTATAAAAAAAAATGGTTCAGCTCTGATTCAATAGTGGAATTGCAAGACCAATGTTCATTTATTTATTTACTCCACACACTTTTTTTTTTTCACCCGCATAAGTGTCGATCCCGTGGGAATATCGGGATAAAAAGTGTCCTGTGTGTAATTCTAATATATTATATAGATTACTGTAAAGTTTCATCAAAATCCGTTAAGGCGAAAGCGCCAGGGTAGCCCGCGAAATTCAATTTTTTTTAGGTTTTTTGCAATTTGCTGGTCAGTATTAAGTTGTACGTTGATTAAAATATAATTCGCGGCCGTAACAAATATGTATTTACAGAATTATAATCATTAAAGTCATCAACACAACTCTCTAAGACCATGTATTGTAATCCCCAAGAATGACTATTTCATGAAATCTTGACATTTGGGGATTACATGGTCTTAGAGAGTTGTGTTGATGACTTTAATGATTATAATTCTGTAAATACATATTTGTTACGGCCGCGAATCATATTTTAATCAACGTACAACTTAATACTGACCAGCAAATTGCAAAAAACCTAAAAAAAATTGAATTTCGCGGGCTACCCTGGCGCTTTCGCCTTAAGAAGTTTTTTGCGTGAAAGGGTTACAAACATCCATCCATCCATCTATCCTCACAAACTTTCGCGTTTATATTAGTAGGATTATAACTAAGCACAAGTAAAAATACTATATCTACGCCTTATGCCTGAGGCATTTTCTACCAGCAAACCTTAGGATGATGCAGAGACAAAACATGGCTGGTGCAAGTTAACAGCTATTTAGATACCTCAAAAATAACTTTCGTCGATCGTTTTTTATTTTAAAAATAGGTAATTACTTGAATGGTAATGTCATCTCCATGTTTCCCCAACAAAAATCTTAAATCATATTTATTTCTGTGACTAGTAATTTCAATCTAACTGCTAAAATATGGCACCGCGCATGATTCTCGCGTTTATATAGCAGGCATTCAATATAACAAACTGTAGAATCACTACCCTGGCTCACCTCGCCACTGGAGTCTTGGTGTGGTACACCAGCACATCAAGCTACTACAATCTGTCAAATTTCTTTAATAGATTTTCAACTTTATCGATAAAGCATAAAGTTCAAAGTTGATTGGGAAAATTTGACAGTTTCGGGTAGGTTGAAGTGCTCGCATCTATACATCAAGGCTCTGGTTCAGGGGCACCGCTTAGCGTTCAATCTACAACTTTGCCAACATTGAATAATTCAATATTTCCCCCTTCATTGTTATTAAACCTGACATAACTTCAATTCTACAGAACAACAATTATCTATTTTTATGTTTTATCAAACAAACAGTCAAAGAAAGTTGTCAATGTAGACAAAACGATCGCAATTATGAGATTTGGTGTTTTTATGACACCGTCACCGCGCTATTTCCTATTCCCATTGATTTGTTAAAACAATGGTTATTCGTCGTCACTCTATGCCATTTCTCAATACTCTTTTTTTTCTTCCTCACGTTGTCAGGAGATGTGTCCCAGCAGTATAAACATTAAAGGCTCTGCATATGTTTATGCTATGCTATTTAGCTTTTTTTTTAATAAATTTTCTGAAATGGTTGTGTCTACACGAAAATATCACATTTCTATATTGCGTCATTAAAAAGTGCAAAATTTTCTGGTATTGCTTTATGGATATTTTAATAATAGCCCAAAAACATATTTGAGAATTTTATTCGCCACACAACAAAATATATCTATATAAGTAAATTACGATAAAAGAGAATAGCAAAATTGATTTAATTAATATTGAAACGTATGTGTAAACAATGCAAGAAGCAAAATATTTCCTTGAAAAATATTATAATAATAATGTGAAGAAGTAATATTATTTAATCAAATAGGTACAGTCAGCAAAAGAGATAAGTATGCAGGAGCGATGGATATAGCTGCTCAGCTCATTTATCAAATTGAATTTTAGTCGACAACTTACATCAGTTTCTTACTAAAATTCAACTATATCCGACGATCCTGCATCCTTATCTCTTTTGTTGACTGTTCGTGACGGGTACGTGTTCTCTGTCACTATTTTATACGCTACGAAGGAAAGTAAAATATGACAGCGACGTTTTCAGAATCTGAAAAACATTAACAAAAAGTAAGTACCAGTAGCCTGATGGAGTGTGATAGATGTTTTTTTTTTTTAATTCTGCTCAAAACCTTACCGTGGCCATAGTAGTGACACCCACACTGACCACGCCCATTGCCTTCACCTGCATTGGTTCCTGGACGTTGTACAGAAATATGGAAACGATCTTCCTATTGTTTGTGTCCATATATTGCCACGGCACACCGTAAACGGCGTCCTTCAGTTTTCCACTCTGAAAATATTTTTGACTGAACTTCAATACCAGTGCAGTTATAGTACCTATTGCATAAGATTCATATATTTTTTTTTCATAACTATTATCATTGATCATTGATGTGGTTTAAGTAGCTATAGGAAAATCTGTAAGAATACAATTATTATTTTAGTTACCGTACTTTTTTTTGTTTAATCGTTTTTTTATAACCCTTTTGTTTAGGAATGGAAAAAAAATGCAGTAAGTTGCTTCATTGGGTTCTTACCGTAGTCGCTACCAACTCAAATATGACTGACAGCAGAATTAACTCTTGAAAAATTATGACTGACAAAGGTAAGTATCGTACCAAGGCTTCTGCTGTCTGAAACAGTTATGATGATAATCAAGTTAGACCACAATGACTAAAAAAATTTAATTTCAGTAATCAATTTTTTTTAAGTCGGTGAAGAAGAGAGGAATAAATAATATTTTTTTATTATTACTGACCATTTGCGAACATTCAAGAAGCAGTAAACACCCGCTCACTTGATGAAACATGTAATAACTTAACAAAATCGGACCAAAAGTGTCTGACATTTTTTCAGTGAAACTGAAATAAGAAACATTCCTAGAATAAATATTGTTTTAAAGCAAATAAATATAGTGCAGCAACTTGTTGTCGGACATGAATTTGAGACGAATGCATATTTGTAGGTACTAAGATTTAACTCGGTGTTGAGACCCGACCCCCCTCCAACCGGGGGGGGTTGGAGGGGGGTCCCCCCGCCACCCCCGCTGTTACCGCTCTCGCCATCGACGGCGACGCCTCTTTTAACTCAATTTAACTGTTTTTTTTTTAATGGCCTGGTTGCTGGGACCTTTTAGCCAAGTCTTTATTTGGTTCTCAATTTAACTATTGCGGGTTGCATGGCCAGCCAAAGAAAACGGCACACAAAAAAAAATCAGAGTACTATTTAATTGTAGGTACTCGTACTATAATTAATATGACTTACTCCTTAATATGTCGGTGATAATCTATGCACCGTTTTAATTTTTCAAAAATTCCTTTCAATTCTTCTCCGGAATACATTCCTGCATTTACAGTAGGGTGTCTGTCATAGTCCGTTGATAGAACCACTTTATTAGCAGGAAATGGAAAAGTTTCTAGATCATTAAGTAGTATTTTCAAATGTCCCCAGATATTGAAAACCATCAGAATTAGCAACAAATCCAACATACAAAACATCATCGAACACAAGACTGACTGCAAACTGAAGAAAAAAAAATATTTTGATTGAGGTTTTCTTAAAAGAAGTATATAAGCGACGGTAAAAAGGAAGTAGGGCCATAAGCGACATTTTGGTCATAAATGAGTTACAGCCATTCTATGTAAAATTTTCCGCTCTTTCGAATGCGCTTACTCCCATGACTCTACGATGACTTTTTTGGCGTCAATGCCCTGGCAAAAATCATTTTCACGTCAGTTTTTCTAAAATTTAAAACTTTGAACGGCTCTCCTGAACATTTCATTTCTTGTCACTTATACCCTATTTCCTCTTAACCGTCGATAGGTACTTGAAAATGACAATCCAATATGACCACAACCCCTGTTACCGCTTAGCATAACAGCATAATCGGCCGGAAATGTTTCCGCTGCTGGGACTTAGGCCTCCTCTATGATAGAGGGAACAAGCCGTTATCCACCACGCGGGCCCTATGCGGATTGGCGGATATCACATGTATTCGAATTTTTGGTTCTAGGACATGCCGGTTTCCTCACGATGTCTTTCTTTAACGTTTGGGAGCGAGGTGATAAAATAATTTACACAAATTAAAGTGCCTGTCTGGACTCGAACCTACGACCTCGTAAGTCGCGGCTGTTTCCACTGTCACTGCTTGCGTGGTCTGAATTCGTTTGATTAGCCATAAGCCCCTTCGCGTAACTGTTTCTGTGAATTAAATCCCGATGAGGTATTGAACACAACATTTTTAAAAATGAACTTACAAATTATAAGTAAAAGCAACCATATACGCATCGAAGTGCGTATAAATTTTTAGTACTGGCACAGCAAGGTACAGGGTATGTTCATACGTTGTGTTGTAGAGGATTTTCTGTTTGTAATTTCCTGCAGAGTAGTTTTTCCATATAGGAATAAAGTTAAACAAGAGCAGACCGGCAAACATCTGGCCTGTCAAGAACACGGTAAAGCGGTGGGAGATGAAATGAACTTTCCTGTGTGTCTGTAAAAAAATATAAAATTTTCAATACTAGGTAGACAAAAGGCCCCAAAAAAAAAAAGTAGAAGAAGTAAAGTTTTGTGTAAAAGTTAGTTTTTTTTTTGTATGACTATTAACAGAATAAACAATTTCATTTAATTTCAAATACTATTGATTTTGTTAATTACCTTCATTGCATAATCAGACACGTCTTTGAAGAAAAGCAAGTGCATTTTAGTCAGAAATGTAGTGACCGTGGTTCTGTATTTTGTAGCTTGCGGTAGCGTGAATATTATCCTCATCTGTAGACAAAATGTAATCTTAGATATAACAAAATTTCAACTATACAAAAAAAAAATAGATATATTTTCGAAGCAAGGTATACAATATTCCTGTGGAAATTATATTAGGCCTGATTTTTACTCAAAAACGTAATTCAAAGAAAGATTAAATACTGAGATAGAGTGGTAAACTCGTGCACCAACACCCTCAGATTTCCGTGACTGATATATCACTTTGTTAACCGACTTCAAAAAAGGAGGAGGTTTCTCAATTCGACCATATATATATTTTTTTTGTGTGTTCTCGGATAACTTACTTCGTCGTTTATGAACCGATTTTGATTATTCTTTTTTTTTTTTTAAAGTAAAACACAAAATACGCACCAACGTAACACATCCCATAAGACAAGATATAATAGAATGTCCCAGCTCGTAAAAACTGATCTCCGAATGTAGCCAAATAAACAAAGCACCAGTGCTTATACAAAATATAAATGCTATAATTTGTAAAAAACTGTGTAAATGTATGTATTTCGAATAGTTCTCCCCGAGTTCCTTCGCCGGCCACGCATTTAGGATTGATAAATTAAAACGCAGGATTTTAATATAACTTATTTCAGTTGCTTTTTCGATGTTGCCTCTGAAAGAGTAGATAAAATATAATAATATTTATGAAGTAGTAAGTATTTATGACTTTGGGCGGATTTTTAGGGTTCCGTAGTCAACAAGGGATCCTTAAACATAGTTTCGCTATGTCAGTCTGTCCGTCCACAGTTCAGGGATTCTTAGTACTAGAAAGCTATAATTTGGCATGGATCTACCTACATATTAATCACGCCGACAAAGTGGTAAAATAAAATCAGGAAGAAAACATGTTTTTAAAAAACCTTCTCTACACGTAATGGGGACGTATTTTTCTCGTCTACCCCATGGTGTGGGGTATTTTTGGATAGGTTTTTCAAAAATATTGCAGGGTCGTAAAAACTATTTTTCGATTCAGAGATCCATTTGTGAAATATTAAGCTTTAAAGTGTTCATTTTTGTTAGAATCTTGACTCTAACAAAAATTGTGTAGTATTAATTTTTGTTAGAGTCAAGATTTACACAATCGTTTTTGGATATGTGAAAAAATTCACGGTAGTAAATTAAAAGGAAAACTATCACAGCTAAGTAAGCTTTACAAGTTTACGAGTAACAGTCGACCAACTTAAATTTCATTCCAACTCCGGAACCCTTCATTGTGCGTGGTCTGACACGCACTTAGCTGGTTTTTTCAATCATCTGACTTTATTCGAGAAATAGTTTTGAAATTTTGACAGTTATTTCATACAAAAACTGTCAAAAGTCAATTTTATTGCTCAAATAAAAGTTATCTAGCGATGGAAAAATCAACCCTTAGTTTTCATTTATTAACTTACACGAATGCTTCATCATCGAAGATTAATTTTCTAAATTTTTGCATTTTTTATACGCTGTTCTTGATGTTATTATGACTATCGTCAGTTTCAATTATGTCAGAATTTCATTCATGGTAGTCCTTTTATAGCTAGTTTTTTTTTTAATATTCCTTAGGCATTATTTAATTTCAAAGAATAGGTAATTAGTGCAGTTATCGCTTCTACGGAATAATTAATCGTGGTTGATAATTACTTTTGTTCAATAAAAGTACCATCGATTTTTTTTTAACTACTTATGTCTTTGCATATGGCAAGGCTATGTGAAAAAAAAAATGTTTTTTTTTTCAATATAATAATTATATGGTGTTTGTTTTTTTATTAACCTACCTATGATCTGCGATCAAGAGTGAATCTTAATCTAATAAAAATCCATAAAGAGAAATGAGTCAAAGATATTTTAACGTCGATAAGAAGTAGGTATTTAACTAAGCTATTTTAGTTTTTTTTTAATAATTAATATTGTTTTAAATCCTACTACTACGCATATTGTATGCGACGTGTTTTAATAACACCTATCTATTCCTCTGTTGTTGTGTTGTTTTGTATTGTAATAATATAATAATATGTAATTTTTGATATAATTTATAATTTCAATTTTTCAATTTTTGATATGATTTTTAATTTTAATGTAATTTTTAATTTTTGAGTGAATTTGTAATCTGGTTAAATTTTATATGGGTTTATACCTGAAATAAAATGATTTGATTTGATTTAATCATTTTCTCTGTCAAATCTGAGAAAGTAGAAATTTGTAATTTCCTTTCTATTAAGTAGGTACCTATCATAAATGAGCACTTATTACTTATTATTCTTGCTTGACCTGAGTGATTACTAATCATGACAATTAAGTTCTTTCATGAGTTTAATTTTTATGAAACGTGTAAGGTTTCACAAAAAATAGTTTTTATTTGTTTCATCCAATAGTTTAGTACCAAAACGTAAAATATGTCTTCAGGTAGGCCCCGCGTCAAACTGCCAGGACGCAAGAATCCAATCAGCCATTATTTACATAGGTACAGCAATTACATGCCAAGATAAATACATAGACACGTGAGCACGGTGAATAAGATAATTAAGATACAAGATATCATGTCTATGTAACGCCAAAGACACACAGGAAAAGCTTCGCTTGCTGCTTTTAAGCTAAGATTTCTTAAGACTGCGATGGCCGTCATAATTATAGCGTCGGCAACGTCACTGAAACGTTATAATATATGAAAATAAATTGGTGTGTTTTCCTAAAGAACGTTTTTTAACAACTTCAGTTAAATCCCGGTGCTTTCATTTTCGATTTATATTTTGTTACTATATATTTTACTGCGCCTGGCTGGAGACCTTAATTTATTGAGGCATCCACAGGAAAGCCCGGTTAAGCAGAAGACGACAACCTCGTAGGTTAAACTGCGAGATGTCAAATATAAAAAAAAAAAAAAACGCGCTCAGTATCGAAATGCAAGAGGGCTCTTATGATAATATATAACCCATTTGTTGCCGATTGAATACAAAAAAGTAAGCATTGGCATATATAAAAAAAAAATGTGGGCTGTAGTTGGAATATAAAATAGGACACGGGAATGAAAAAAATTTAAATTATATTTTGGGACGAACGAAGAATAAATCTCATTTTCATGTGGCGGCCATCGCTCTTCTACGAAACAGTAGTTTTTGAGCTGCAACAACGCGTACTAGGTATCATTGCTCTCGAACCAAATGTATGCTCCTACTAGGACACCGACGGGGCAAGTTTTCGGGACATTTTGACCGTGTTATTGTACTTTTGTATTAAAAATCATATTTTGATTCTATTCTGAAGGTCTAGAATCATGTGGTAAAGCGCTAGACGGGATTTCCCATCGTCAAAATTGACGAACTTCCATACAAATATTTATAGTTTCCTATTTAATCCCTTTAGGGGATGAATCAAAAATCATTCCTAAATAGGTACTAACCTTCGTTATAAAATGAACCTTTATGCCAAATTGTATGCTTCTGGACTCAGCGGTTTAAGCTGTATATTGTCTTATTAAGTATATGTATTTAGGTGTCGTGCAGTGTTAGTTAAGTTTGACGTTCAAAAGTGCCTTTTATGTGCGTATTTGAAATAAATGGTGAGATTTGGACTTCAGTTAAAACGGGAATTAGTCTATAGAAGTATGAGGAACAAGGTGTAAAGTTCACTCATAGAAAAGGGAGGATCCTACGACCAGACGGGTGTTGTGTCTGGCGGGCAACTGCCCGATGAATCATTTCGGGCCGTTGTATCTATGCTAATTGCGCGGTAAACTCTGCTTGCGAGATGCATAATTATACTGACGTCACGCAATATCCTGCAGGATATTGCGTGACGTCAGTATGACGCATTGTTCGCATGTGGCGTTGTAGATACCGCTACAAGTTTCCTAGTTCGAGCGCAACCGACGAAATGTGTAAGCGAAGTTACTGCCAGTGTGTCTTCGGCCTAACTAACAGGTTATGTTCTAAGTGTATCTCTTGCACCGTAATGACACATTACCCCCGTTCGACTTGCACCGGTTGACAGGCGACAGGCGATGTGTATGTTTACCATTTGAGATCCGTATAACAGTTTATTTAAGAGTAGGAATAATCACGAAAATTAATTGATTAACTTAGATTGTTGTTAAGACTAACTTAGATTAATATAAGGTTAACTTAGATTGTTAGTTCGACCGACACAGACCGAAGAATTGCCAGACTTAAGTGGCAGTGGGCAGAGCACATTGATCGCAGAACAGATCGCCGAAAGGTTCTGCAGTGGCGACCGCGTACTGGAAGACGTAGCGTTGGAAGGCCTCCTACAAGGTGGACTAATGACCTTGTGAAGGCCGCAGGAATCCGCTGGATGCGGGAAGCACAGAACCGGTCGAAGTGGAGGTGCTTGGGGGAGGCCTATGTCCAGCAGTGGACGTATTTCAGCTGAAATGATGATGAACTTAGAATGTTCGTATATTCAAATCGCAACCGTCATTCTTTGACAGTTGTATGGTGGCTATAACACTGCAAATTGACGCACGGTGTCAATTTGCTTAAAAATAATTTCCCTGACTCTACATACTTAAGTTCATTAAAATTGGACAGGTTCGTTGGTAGTGATCGTAAGAGCGAGTACTGACCGTGGCGTCCTGGGATCGATCCCAGGTCGGATAAAGTGTAATTGGTTTAATTAATTGCGAATTTTTATCAGTGTCACAATATCTCTAGCGAATTGCATACGGTATCAAAACTCTTTCTAATTCTGAGAAAAAAAAAGTAAAGATCCAAACATGAAAAAAAAAACAACAGAGAGACAACCATTTATGATTGTAAAAATAGCAATATTTCTTAGAGTCATCTGACTTGTTTATCCAATGTTGACATAATAAACATTCCAACCTAGTTATAAGATTGCCTACTTAACCTTGTCCGTACTGTAGCGTGTAAATTCGAACTAATACTTCACTTAATCCTCGTACCGGGCGTTCCTAATCGCGCACTGCATTTTCAACGTACTGCTCAGCGCCCAGAGTTGAAAGTCCAACAGTGTATTTTATGACGCACTGGAATGCACTTTGTTGGAATCTCAATGCTCGGTTCAACACGGTAGAGTTGAAAATCCAGTGCGCGACAAAATAGCTTCGCGTTAAAAAATCGCCTACTTGGGATTACATAATTATTATTAGATTGACAACACTATTATTATAATTAATCTGTAATAGTAACGTAACTGTACAATATAATAATACGTCTGATATTATAGATAGTTCAAGGTGCCTACTTACTTGTCAATGTTATTAAAATATGAAACATGACATTCATGTTGAAATCCATGTAAATGAGCTTGAAATATAAATTGCATTACAGTTTTGTAATGACTTTTGTTTTATTGTTAATTTTATTGATTTAAGATCATTTTGAAGGATATTCCTAATCCATTGCTTCATATGTTCAAAAAATGTGTCTGCTCAGCAACCTAAATAACGCAATGAATGTTGTTGAACTGTCAAAATGAAACCCATTGCTACTGATAGTGTGTTACGCAATTACCCCGCTGTATGTGGAAAAAGGAGAGGGAGGCATTTGCCAAGTCATCATCATCATCATTTCAGCCGAAAGACGTCCGCTGCTGGACATAGGCCTCCCCCAAGCACCTCCACTTCGACCGGTGCTTCTCGCATCCAACGGGTTCCTGGGGCCTTCACAAGGTCGTCGGACCACCTTGTGGGAGGCCTTTCAACGCTACGTCTTCCGGTACGCGGTCGCCACTCCAGAACCTTTCAGCCCCATCGGCCATCTGTTCTGCGAGCAATGTGCCCTGCCCACTACCACTTAAGTTTGGCAATTCTTCGGGCTATGTCGGTTACCTTGGTTCTCCTGTGGATCTCGTCATTCCTGATTCGATCACGCAGGGAAACTCCAAGCATAGCCCTCTCCATTGCCCTTTGGGTGACTTTTAGCCTTCTTATAAGGCCCATTGTGAGCGACCGCGTTTCAGTGCTATAAGTCATCACTGGCAACACGCAATGGTCATTTGCCAAGTGAAGTGAGACATTAAGTCCATATGTTACATAGACAAATAATAATGCAATACTACAAACATCTACTCAACCTGACACACCTCTCAAAGTTATAACGAATTATAATTTCGATTAAAAATTAAGATAATGAAAATAATTGTTAATCAAAACCATTAATGTGATTATTTTTTTGTTTCTAAATGCACACTCGTACTCAATTACTATGACATAGTTGTATTTTAATTATCAAACGGTCAAGGGTATTTGACAGGTGCAAATACTTAAGTTTTTTCCTACTCAAGTAATTATTTTAAAACCCTAGGATACCCAATAATTATACACTTATTCATTGTTAATTTTATGATCATTGATAATATCATGCAGTTGCATAAAAAATGCGTTTTTTAAACGTTAAAGCGAAACTGAATTTATTATTAAAGGAGTCATGAGAACTTTTTACGCTCGGGTCTGTCTGTGTGACTTATTTGATCTACTAAACTACGCAATGAATTTAGATGCGGGTTTCAACATACTTATTTAAATTTATTCCGGAAGGTTTATATTATTATGTGTTCAACACAATTATATAGCATTATATTGACTGCCCCGTTGGTCTCGTGGTTGCAAGAGCGACTGCTGAGCGTGGGGTCCTGGGTTCGATTCAAACAAAGTGTTATTGGGTTTTCCATTAGGAATTTCTTAGTAACAGTCCGAAGTTTGGAAGTTGGCGGTTTAATACCCCCGTGCCTCGGAAAGCACGTAAAGACGTTGGTCCTGCGCCTGAACTCTCCCCGGTCGTGTCGGATTGCCGTCCCATCGGACTATGAGAGTACAGGAACCTGTGTCTGCGCACACACTTGTGCACTTATAATGTCTCCTGCGTACCTGACTAATCTCCATTGAGATTGGCCACCGTGACCGAAAAACGGTCGGGGAGGCTATTATAGCATTATATTGCATCATCAATTATACAGGGTTATTTGTAAAACACCAGCAACCTCTTAAGAGGTCATTGTACTCATCATTATGAACAACTTTTACTATGGGACAAAACATGAAATCGCGAAAAAAAAGTCAGCTGTTCCCTACATTTATGTTCGTATAACTCGTCAAAATGTAGGGAACAGCTGATTTTTTTTTCGCGATTTCAGGTTTGGTCCCATAGTAAAAGTTGTTCATAATGATGAGTACAATGACCTCTTAAGAGGTTGCTGGTGTTTTACAAATAACCCTGTATAGCATCAGAAAGGTGTGGTCATATTTAAGGGTGAGGACCACAGATATAGTTAGATCTTGATAACGCAAAAGTATCACGAACTGTATGGAAACCAAGCGTGCCATTTTTTGACTACCTACTATGACGTCACAACCTCGCGCTCTCGCTCACGCTTACCCAGCCAGCAGTACACAGGACTGAGCGCGAAAGTGGCGGCATTACCTACGGAACTTACATACCTATGGAACTACTGATTATTTTCGAGTAGGTATTGATGTTTTGTATGGGACAGTTGATAATTTTTTCGCGATTACTATGTTGGTCCCATGGAAAAAATTGTATCTTACCTAAGTTCGACTCATAAATATGGCCAATTTTTTTTAAAACAAATTTATTTGTCTTAAAAAAGATTTGCCTTTTTTTCCTTTTTTCGCAAAACCGACAGTTACACAGTTTAACAGTTTCCTAGAAATTAATAAAAATGTAACTTGCCATGATCAATCACTCTATCGATGCAGTAGCTGCACTAACCACTCAATGAAAATTACTGAAAGGCAATTAGAAATAACTTTCTTGGAGCTAAGTAGGTACCTACTTCATGTTAGATATCATTGCAATTGAGAATAGCCAAGAGCATTGTATATAGAACAACCAAGAGAGGTATGGAAGAAAAAGGAGAGGCCTTTGCCAAAAGTGGGACACAAAATTGGCTAACAAAAAAAAAAAAAAAAACAGTGGCACTCCGGGAGTGCCGACAGAAGTGAAAACAAAAAACAAACAGAACACTTTGCCATCACTCACTGACATATCGGATATACATTAAAACCGAGTACGTCCCGAGGACAGCCGAACACATCCGAAACGGGTATTTTTTTAATCGTCTTATAAACAAAACACGCGCGGTGTCGCTTACGGTAACAGTGGCGCGAGTTCAATGGTTTTTTCCCATCTCAAAAAATGCCCAACGCGCCTAAAGAAGTTTTCACTTCAAAAAAATCTTGCATCAAAATAATAAGAGAGGTTTAATATTTATTGTAATAATAATGAATAAACATTTCAAAAATCTATTTCCCTTTTATTCCATTCAAAGACACACTCAAAAAAATTTGGTATTCATAGACACATTACGCAAATGTGCTCCTTCTAGTATTAAAAATGGCCACATTCAAATAAATATAGAGAATCAAAGATTATTCCAATTCTTCCAAATATATT
Organism: Oligia strigilis; assembly: GCA_951800025.1. Classification (NCBI taxonomy): domain Eukaryota; kingdom Metazoa; phylum Arthropoda; class Insecta; order Lepidoptera; family Noctuidae; genus Oligia; species Oligia strigilis. Next base: position 15,363,043 of record OX637556.1, read on the forward strand.
TCTGTAAACCAATCTGATAACAATGCCTTAACAATATCAATCTGTAAACCATCTTAACATTCCTTATCAAACAACAATATCAAACGCATCTGTACAAGCGCAACAATTATTCGGATGTCTATTTAATTACAATTACAATACAATATGTAATACGAAACACATTATTAGTATTATGATATTCTAATGACTTTGGCCTTTGATATTACCATTATTACCGATCCCGACATTTAGTTGGCTCTCAAAAGTCACGCTGTCAAGGCCGTTTTGATGCGCACAGGCGCACGCGATGAATACAGTCAACCACTTGTAAATCTCAACAATTTAAACTTAACAGCGTCTTCATTTCGAAGCAGTGAGCGGTGGTGGTTGTTCAAGTGTTACGCATTACTTGTGATTGACCGTACATACATAGCTAAATGAAGATGCCACATTTTTTTAAGCTTTTGATTAGTTTGTGGTAAATGGCAGCCTTGCTTGAAAAGGTTACAAGAATTAGTTGTGCGTATATTGGAATTTAATTTGAGTGTGAGAAATTTTGAATGACTTCATTTCGAATGGTGAAGATGTTTATATAGCATTGTTGTATAAAAAATCAAACTTTTCAAACTAAACAATATGAACTGGCCAAAAAGAAGAATGGATTTCCGATACATCAAATGGTCTACATTATTTTCTAAAACTATTCATCACTAAACAAAATATCCACCTCTGTCCTACCTACAACATATTTACCTGAGCATCACTTTTTGTAGTGATATCGTCTCCAATCCTGGTTCTACCAAATAAACGACCAAAGCTTATTTAATAGCGATCCATTGATTGATTACTCACAATTTTGACAGCTTTCTTGTGCGTTCAAGAAGCAATGGATGGATTCTTAGCGGTTTGATCGTAAACACCTTGTTGAGTATGAGTAAGAACTAGTAATGGATATCATTAGCTTTGGACATGTTCATCGTTGTTTGAACATGTTACAAGATACGGTTTAAAAGCATCTTTTAAAGGATTTTGGTAAAGAATGTTCTTTTGTCATAGATAAGTGGATACATATCTACAGTTTTTTCAACGTCAATTTTTAAAAGCTCTTTGAATAGGTATTTCTATTAGACGATCTTCATTTTAAATAATATCTCCGTTGATTATCTAGTCTTGTCCTAAAAATTACACTATCCAATCATTTTCCTTATTTTCATATTCATCAAGTCTATATCTAATTATTATTTTAAATTATGTAATTATTTTAAGATATGAAATAAAGTTAGGTCGTCATACAAATTCATGATACAATATAAACGAAGAAATTTATGATTACTATGATTTCAAAGGAGAGCAGAAAAAAAATGCCAAGCACAACTAAACGAAGTCTAAACATTACCCAAGAATGTTCTTAAGGACAACTACTATTCATCTTAACCTGACCTAAGCTACTAATTACTCATAATATCCCCAACCATTAAAAAATTCACAGTACCATCATGTTTACCTTCAACCAGTCAGACTTTCGAACCGATCTGAATTTCCATTGAAGATATAACCAACGTGACTAATTACCATATTAAGTGTTGTACAAGTTTCCATCTTGATTTAATGCCTGTGTTTTCTATGTTACTTGGATCGATGCGTTGATCGTTCGATATCACGTAATAGAAAATATGGTGTCATGTTATATGGGCTGAGAAATATACTGTTTTTTGCTAACCATTTTGTATGAGACAAGTCGGAATCACCTTCTATATGAGAGAGGCATTTAACATGCAGTGGGTAAATAATACGCTTCGATTATTATGATTGTGGTTGGTTGTTTTTGAAAGGTTCTGCATGCGTAGTAAGACTACTTTTATCTCAGCTCCACGAAGACAAACTGATATTTATTTACTTAATTTATGACTTCGCATCGAAGAAATCTTTCTAAAATCTTTTAGGCCGATTCCCGTAACTAAAAACGTTATAAATCTAGTTGCAATCTCATCATCATGTCAAAAATTTAGGAAATTCTTGGCATTTATGACAAGATTATGACAGCAATTTGAGTGCAAACATTTTTAAAATATAAAGGGTTTTGGAACCCTCTGTTAAGCTCTTTTACATTTCTTCCGTCACTACGGTGGCTAAAACAAGGATCGATTGTAGGCATATCGCATCAAGCGGCGCCGTGGCTTAGTTGGTTAAAGCGCCTGTCTAGTAAACAGGAGATCACGAGTTCGAATCTCGTCGGGGCCTATGCAAGTACGTGCATAACATTAATTTTGTTTTATTGTTATTTTTATATGACAATGTAGGAATAAGTCGGTTGATATCAGTAAATGCAAGAAAAATATTACCGTAGCAATAAAACCCATTGTGAAATAATAAGGTTTTTGACTCATTCCAGACTCACAAAGTATATTTTGGTGTTCGAATTTAAAAGGTTCGAGTGCAAGTGAAGCACGTCCAATTTCCCAACATTTTTTAACAAAAAGTAATTGTATCCAGGATTATCTAAGTAAATGTGACCTGGAGAGGCCAAATCCCGTTTCTTAAAACAACAATCAGTTGCCTACTGTTCAACTCTTCGTATTACTTTGCAAAATATAAAATTAAACCTGTATCTTAACTTAAATCAAGAAAAAATTGCTTATCTTTATAATTATTAATAAAAAAAAAAGACAGGCAGCATATGTTCCATAAAAAATCGCCACATAATTATGAAGCTATTAATACTAAATATATTCGTAAAACTTGAATGAGACAAGATATTCTGGTAAATAAAAAACAAAAGAAACATATGTCTGTCAATCTTATAAAATAATATTTATATCCTTTGCGGGTTTTTTTCCATTCGATCTCTCAACGACCTTTGGATCTCGAGTTTTTTGCCGTTTCGGAATGTCAATATATTGCGTTGACGTAGTGGTACGAATTTTGTTTACGCTTTTTTGGGACAATGTGATTTTTTTAGGAAATACTTGTACCCAATTTTACCCAAGCATTAAACTCTGTAGATCTACTTTTCAATTTTCATTGACTGAATGCTTTTTCATTGTTTGCTTGAATTTCATTTTGGTCATTCTTTTTCTTCGTGTCGCTTTCACAACTCTGTTTTAGAGCTTATTGGCCAAAACTTTACCAGGTTACTTTGAGTGCATGTTATGCGACACAGATGTCGCAAACCATGCTCCACCTCCTATCCTGCCCGGATAGGAGGTGGAGCATGGTTTGCGACATCTCCACAACCACATTTTGGCCGTAAGACTAGTTGAGCAGGTAATGATGATGTAGTTGGTTGAGGGGCTCGTGGCTAAATAATAACAGCCGCACAGGTCGATCGATCAAGTTAAGCTACGCTTGCCGCCGTTTACATACCGTGACCCCTCCGTGCCTCGGATTCCCGGCTGTCATTCGTGGATCTTTGACAGTCGTTACGGGTAGTCAAGAAGCCTGAAAGTCTGACAACCAGTCTTATCAAGGGGTACCGTATTACCCAGTAACTGGGTTGAGGAGGTCAGATAGGCAGTCGCTCCATGTAAAATACTTGTATTCAGCTGCATCCGGTTAGATTGGAAGCCGACCCCAACATAGTTGGAAAAAGGCAGGCAGATGGTGATGACTAGTTGAGTAGGTAATTGTAACGACGCTAACCTTCACAACAAACTTGTAGCTTAAGCTTTCATTGCTTGTGAAAATTTGAAATCCCAATAGTGTTTTTTTCATCAAACTCTTGATTGTACAGACGCCAGCACATCAAGCTACCCGAAACTGTCAAATTTTCCCAATCAACATGGGACCTTATGCTTTAGATATAACGTTGAAAATCTATTAAAGAAATTTCACAGATTGTAGTAGCTTGATGTGCTGGCGTCTGTACACACGACGACATATCAAGCTAAACAAATCCAGTTTTAGCAGACTTCGCATCGTACAATATACCTAGGCTTTTCGTTCAATGAGAAGTCAGTTTAAATATATAGAATTCTAAGTAGTCGTGCGTACGAGTACCTAATCTCTAAAAGGTTTTAGCTCTTCCTTAAAATATAAAAAAACGTACTAGGTAGGTACAAAACACGCCAAAAAATAGATGAAAAACACATCAATTAACAACCCAATAAAAACCCAACTCTTAAAAAAACCCGTCATAGAGCAAACCAGTCCACTTCATAACAAGTTGGTACTGCCACGAAAGCGTCCATTGACGGTTTCGAACGTTAACATGCGACTCACGCGCAGGCTTTCATCAACAACATATTCATACACTGACATATTTATGTCCGAGTAAGTGTGTGTGTGTTTGTATGTGAAAGAGAGAGGGGGGAAGTGTCATGCTGTATGGTGTCAGACGGAAGCGAAGTAGTTGATAAGTTAGTTTTGATTGCTAATCAATTTTTTTAAATCGATTTGAATTGAAATATGATCGATATACTGTCAAATGAGAGCAATCTATTTTGTGGGTTAGCCAGTCGACATAAAATTATTTAAGTATTTGCAAATGACATTAGGTACATGGTAATCTAACTGTCATGTATGCTTTCATTAAAATCAGGCAGTGACCTCTATTTATAAAATTACAGAAATGTCAATCACATCTAAAAAAAAATATCTGCCCCATTTCTTATCATTGTGAGCTGTACATTAAAACTCCATCAAATGAATCTAAAACTATAGAAGCTAAAAAAAACATAGGTGGGTTCGCACTTAGCACCTGCAGTCTACAAAATTCAACACAACAATGCAATGGACAATGGACACGCCCGAATAATGCTTAGAAGTTTTTAGGAATGATTCAGCGGACGAACTTATAATCCGGGTTCACATTCATTGCATTAGTAACGATATTATGAAACTCGAAGTAGTTTGAAACGTATAATTTAGACTTAAGGAAAAAGATCGATACAAGATTGATATTCGATTGATAGCTCAAAAGTCTTTAGTAATTTATTACTTAGAACTTCAGTGATATCGATGATATCACTGAAGTTCTAATCATTTCATTAATTCTGAGTCTAATTTGCCATGTTTGCATTTTCACTAGACCCTTTTCGTGGTTCAAGTAAGTCAGAAATCATTTGCTCTAGGACGACGTAAGAGATAACTGAGAATCAAGAATCAATGGTTGTACCATTGACCATTTGATGGACACATAACTTAATTTTACATATGTCGAGAGCTCCGAAAATTGCGTGAGTATGGTGAAGATACTACTCAGTAGTGCTATTCTGTAATTTATCTCTCCGTGAAAACATAGGTGAAGTGAGCTACCAATAGTGTCAGTCCCTAGCATGAGGTGGAATGATAGCTCACTTTAAGATCACTTCCCCTAGTTATCACGGTGAGATTTTTACAGAATAGCACCGCAGTAATCAGGTAAATACTCCTCTCGGTGAGAGGGAGTGGCCCTTTATCCACCACACGGGCCAGGTGCGGGTTGGTAGAATGCCACACCATGCATGCATGCATGGTGCATGTTGGGTTGGATGAGGTATGTACGGTAGGCCACTGTACATACCTTGTATGTGTATTGACTATTGAAGACGTGTCGGTCTACCTGCGATCTTAATATTGCCGTCGTCATTGCTACCCCGTTCATTGAAGCTGTCACAGGGACAAAAAAATATACCGATATGTGACGAACTGAGCAAAAAAAATAGGTATTGGAACTAATACAAAAAGTATGTTCGCCATTTAAGTTCATGAGATCTTCATAGCTGGTTGTATTACCCTGTAAACATGCATTGCTGCATGCTGCAATGCATGCTGCAATGAGTATGACCTATCACAGGAGTTAGCTCAGATTAAGACTTTAGCCTGATCCTAAGACCTGTGCACATTATCATAATAAATCCATCATCCTTCTGATCTCACTTCAATTTAATTGAAGTTAGTAGTTAAAGTGACATTAGCACCCACCATCTTGACACCACAAAAAACCGTTGAGAACATCAATTTTAGCCGTTAGACATTTGAATTTAAAACAATGAAAAAAGTGTAGTCAATAAATAAAATAAGCTCCCTTTACACGTAGTTTTTACTTCCCGACACTGTGTGAGTAATAGACCGGAAATACTGGCTACCTGCGCCTGAGCATAACAACTAACCATTTCTTAATGTAAGGAGTTTAAAAAAAAACGGAAGACGTCTCGTATTTCTCAGGAACGCGGTGGATGACAGGTGGTAGTCGGATTTGTGCTGTTGATGATTTTTGTGTGGTTTTGTATTGTAACATAATACTTTCTTGTGTAGTCTAGATAAGTCTGATGTTTGCTATTTGCTACCGCGGTGAAAATAACAATGTGTTGTATTCAAAATCTGCAAAATATTTTGGTTTCTGAAGGCTGAGAACTGGGTGTTGTCGTGCAACTTGTTGTTGGGATATGCTTCGGTCTAGCAATGGAGTCTCCTAAATATCATAATAAAACTAGCTGTTGCCCAAGACTCCTTCTACGATCCAGGATAAAAAGTAGCCTATGTAGGGTCATGGTCTATCTGTGTGCTAAATTTCATTCAAATCCGTTCAGCCATTTTAGCGTGAAAGCATAAGAAATAAACAAACTAACTTATGCATTTATAATATATAGTCAGGATTATAAGCAAGTTCTTCTCAGAAATTATTCTATAGAACCCACTAGAACCTTATTAAAAGATGCAGACATAAAGATGTAGTAGAAAAATTCCCATAGTCAGAAAAAAATCTATAAGGTTTCAAACTATTGTTGAGTGGGTAACATTAATAACACCTTTGTGAGTTACTCAGCTATAACCAATGGAAATATAATGAAGAACCAATCGACTTTTAATAGCTTTAAAGATGGTTTCTTTCCCTTTTCAATTCACGATAGTTACAATATGTAGTCTTACCAAAGGGTATCGTGTTACCTAGTAACTGGATTGTGGAGGTCAGATAAGCAGTCACTGAATATAAAATACTGTTATTCAGCTGCATCCGGTTAGACTGGAAGCCGACTCGTTTTTTAAACTTATACTCGATTTCTGAATTTATTATTTAGTTGTGAATTTTTCAAACTCTACTTGAGTTGCTTCGAAATGTATTTGCAAAAAACGTTTCTAACGTTTTTTATTGAATTTCGCGGTAATGCTAAAAGAATAAGTTCTCAACTAAAATTTACAATTTAGAAACTGGGTGTTAGTCTTTTAGCGAATAACTTTAAGATTATTTTTTTAAATTAATTTAGAATGTAGGTAATAAAAATGTGGGCAAAATAAAATGTCTGCAAAATCCAATTATTTCTAAGAACTAGACCGAGGTCGGTAAAGATAATAAGAATAATGAAAGTTTTTGTTAATTGTGTTTACTCACTGAAGTCTTAGTAATTACATTGTAAGTTATAAAAAGCTATACCTAATATAAAAACGATATGCTCACAAATTGAAGCCCGTAGACTAAAATGCCTTGAAATTTTATTTTGATCAATATTCGTGGTTTTAATGGTCCTATCATTCCATAGTCTGATGAATGCTGATAATGATTTTGAAATTATTGATCTAATTTACAACTAGTGAATAATGTAATCCTCAACAATTTATATTTCATTATTCTCGAGTATTTTGGGGCTTGTGGCTCAGTAATAACAGCCACACGGGTCGATCGATCAGGGTAAGCTGCGCTTGCCGCGGTTGATCCACGGATGGGTGACGATCTTTACATATCAAAACCCCTCCGTTTCTGGGAAAGCACGATAAGCCGTTGGTCCCGGCTTCACAACCAGTCTTACCAAGGGGTATCGTATTATCCAGTAACTGAGTTGTGGAGGTCAGATAGGCAGTCGCTCCATGTAAAATACTGGTATTCAGCTGTATGTGGTTTGACTAGAAGTTGACCCTAAAATAGTTGGGAAAAGGCTAGGCAGATGATGATATTCTCCAGTATTGAGACGATCTATTACAAGATTAGCTGACGTGGTAGTAGATTGCCTATTGAAGTATGTACTGAAAAATGTCGCTGCTCGTACAGACGTATATCATTTATAAGAGTGCATACCTTACTTCCCATCGAAACTAACCTAACAAACGAATCAAATTCAATTAATCTAAATGTCAAATGACCTACATGTTATTAAGTTATCCATTGCGTGTTATACCCAAATGATTCGATACGTCTCGCGTAACACCTGTCGGGGACTTTCACCTCAAAAATCAAGTTTGGATACAAGACGAAACAAGAAATCTGTTATACAACTCACTTGGGCGTAAAGAAGCTGATTATTGATCTCAACATTCTTTTGAAGTTAGTGGTATTTCGTTAAATTGGGAAGATATAGAGGATACATATATATACACTGGATAAATTTCTTAAACTAAATGAACTAACAAACTATTAAAATTAAAATATAGTAACCTAACCCAAAGTATTAACTAACTAAAATGTGTCGTCGAAAATTCCTCCGCATTGCTGTCGACTGGTAATGTACCCAAGATACTGGCGACATTGCCACGTTGTATAGCAATGCTTAGCCTCTGGCCAAGGTAAAAGCTAGCCCTTGGGTCACGGGAAGTGTCAACGACCAAAGCACCATTTGATGATCACGCACGGACTGTCAAAGCACAAGTTGAAACTATGTGTCTTTAAATTAACATTGCGGATACACATACTTATGCCTTTAGAATTTTATAGAACATTCTAGAAATGACAAATATATTATGATACTTACGTCATATCCATGAATTATGTTGCTCGTAATTCTGTGTTCACAACATTAAGTTATCGACATCTAAAGGTTTAGTAAAAGTTATGAATGTTTGTGCTGATTAAATATAAAAGAATTTTTGGAACGAAATTGAAAGTGATAGTTTGGTGTTGGTCTACTTTGAGTTCATTCATGCTAATTTGACAAATAAAAAATGGATTGTGGAAGAAAATGTTGACTTCAGAATGATTTAATATTTCAAAGAAATGGTTGACGTAAAACAAAAAAAGCAAAACCACAAAGGAGCCTCTCACTTATAAATGAATCTACATTAGGAGATCTAGATAGATCTAGTACCTACTGTCCAACTAATAATAAGTCCGTCAGTTTGTACGTATGATCACCCGTCACTGCAACTCACGAACTAGCAAGGCCACTTGTAATCGTGATTCGTAACTTCAAAATATTTTGAATGCAAAAAACGTAATGTTACCAGTATAAGGCACAGCACAGAAATCAAATATTGAAGCAAATATAAACGAACGAGTTATTTCAATATAAATAAAAGAGAATCAATAAAAACAGTAATGACCAATGAAATGTGTTGAGAAAATTGTAATTTTAATTACTGGTTTCTTAATATGTTTATTTAAAATACAATCACTAATGAAACAAGTTAATGGGAGAACCAAGATTGGAGATAGTTTTAACAGCCATGTGCAAGCAATCAGTAGTCAACCAAGTTAATGGGAGAACATCGAAATAGTTTATAGAACTCATGCGCAGAAATATTTGCAAGCATGAAATATTTTATGGAAGCCGTAACATTGTATTGCTAAACTCAAATATTAAAAATTTAAAAAGAAGAGTTTATGCAAAACCCTAATAACAAATCTTTATAAAGACAACAAAATGAAGAAACCAAAAAAGAAACTTCGTATTCCTTAATATTTTTTTCCTTAAATCATTATAAAACCACTTGAGTCATTCATATTTCATCAGAATTGCCGCCTAAATTTTCACAAGTAATTCGCAAGAACGCCAATAAAGAAGAAAGCTGATAGCACCATATTCGACATTAAATAACCATTAAGTGAATGGATCAGATAATCATTCGGTCAGCAAGGTCATTCACTCGCATTCTGTTAACATGAAACATCTGTGTTGTTGAATTATGAGAATTGGAATAGTTGGCAAATTTGATGATGATGACGTTATGATGTAAGAACGGGACTAAATAAATGAGATCTTTATAAATTAAAATAAAAGACTCAAACAATTTTAGCCATAAAAAAAGGTTCATAACTACACCTATAGTTCGGACGAGACTGCGTCCTTGACACCTGTCAGTACTACAATTCTAGTAACTAATAAAGATCAAATTCGCAAAGTACCTATTCGTTTATACGAAGCTGACAGGTATCAAGAAAGCATTCTCTCGACTGCCGGACTATAATGGTCTTGGCTAGAAGATACATTGACAGGGATTATTACACAAGTGAACTACACCATTGAAGGAAGCGAATATTCATGCGTTAAAACTATTCCCAAAACATGTATTTTTAGCAGTGTATAGGGAAGTCCCATGTTTCGCAATAGATGCACATAAACAGGCTTAAAAATAATGTTTGTAGGTCGCTATGCAAATACAAAATATGTATTCAAACAGGCAGCATTGTAGACAATCACACACTTTATTAAAATGAATGATGAATCAACATCAAATGTTGCCGATTCAGTTTATTTGCAAGTAAGTTTAGTAATTGTATGAGATTTCGGCGAAATGCTTGACTCACTTTTATTTGCTTGGAAATTGTGATATTGCTTTCTATTGATATCAATATAAACATGCATTTAATTTTCGTTTTGGCTTCAGGAGATAACTAAAGTACCTACATCAAACGGTACAAGCACATCATGATCATGAGTCATATTTAGATGGATAGTTATTTAGTTAGCAAGATACAACCTATTCGGATTCAAAACCTACTTTATCATCATTGAAATCTATATGTAGAATTTTATAAGAAAGTCCATTTATAGAATTATGCATGTTCCAAGTAAACATAGATTTTGTAGCTTTTGTTTACTACATTCATAATGTTAGTAGGTACCTATTTAATATTCATCCTGAAATTAGAGTATAACCTTATGAACGTGAAAATCTACACTTTAATATATATATATATAGTTTAGAGCCATCAATGTAGCTGTCGTCAAATTAGCATCGATTACGAAAATAGCTCTCGATTATCGATAATCGAATGTACCCAAACACGGACTCACTTAATACTTGCCACGGTAATTATTTCCTTCCTTAACCAAAATGCCAGTTCACTAACCTTGGATACGGTCAGCTTCGCTAAAATTGTGACCAATTTTCGCCTTAATTCCTTGGCATAAAAACTCTTCCGTGGCTAATAAGGAAATTATGGTGACAAAAACTGTGTTTAGTACACAAGGCACGAAACAAATGGGACTGTCTCTGACAACCACTTTCACTAAAGAATGAATAATAAAAATATTTCGTTCACCGATGCGTAACGCCTACTTGGTGGTTAGACAACTGACCAATAAAAATGTAAATTAACGGAAGTTTTTTGTAGTAACATTGACAAGAAATTCTTGGTCTGTCAGCTGTTTGTTGTTCTGCTTGTGGTTTGGTAGCTAGGTTGTTGGCAAGGACGGTTAAAAGCGGCATTTTGTTTCAATTATCACACTAATATTATAAAGGCGAAAGTTTGTGAGTGTGTTTGTATGTTTGTTACTTCTTCACGCCCAAACGGTTGAAGGGATTTGGATGAAATTTGGCACACAGATAGTTTATAGCCAGAATTAACACATAGAATACTTTTCATTCCGATAGACCCACGGGATTGAAACTTATACGGGTGAAACTGAGGGCGCTGCTAGTAGTATTTAATTCTTTGATTGTTTCATCAAATACATGTTTTCTCGCGTCATCTCCATATTGTCCCATATTTTCTACGTTGATAAAGATTTCGTTTAATTTGATATTATTTTATGGAAATCGTCTAGAATTCTAGATTCTAAACAGACGTGATTAACCTCGTTTATTTGTATTGTGTTCTTTTAATATTTGAGTTTCTCTTCGTTATGATTGACTTTCTATCTAAAAGTAATTGATATTATGTGAATCTAGTGAATAATTATTAGTATTCTAAAGGCTTAATAAGCCGTATGTTTGTACTGGCAGCGCCCCGCACCCGCATAAGTGTCGATCCCGTGCAAAATCGGGATAAAAAGTATCCTATAGTGTTATTCTGATGTATGTATTATGATGTATACCTATTTATTACTGTCAAGTTTCATCAAAATCCGTTTAGTAGTTTTTGCGTGAAAGAGTAACAAACATCAATACATCCATCCATCCTCACAAACTTTCGCGTTTGTAATATTATAGTAGGATTTAAAATATTGCTTTCTATGAAGATTCACATCCCATTGTCCTACTATTTTAATATTTTGCAAGATTTGACAATCTTTTTTGTTCCTCTACGACGAACTTAGCCAGTAACCTCAACAAATATTATACCGCATTTAGATCAATCTAACCTCTTGAATATAATGTCTGCAGACACAGAGTGTATAATATATCACAGACAATCCGCTAGTCACGATAGATCGTTAAACGGCATTGAACTTTCAATGTGTCGAAAAAATCCGAGTGCATATTCATTGCTATAATCTGAACTCTCTTTTTTATTTCAAATTACTGTAGCTAGTTTCTGTTGGCCATTTTGAAAATCTTTAACATTTCAAATAATTCATTTATTGTTAATTTTGAAATGATTACGAGATTCGTTTTCATTATTGTTGATGTTAAAATTTTGCTTAAGCTTAAATTAATCTATTTCACCATTCTATATCGTATCTTTCTTGAACATTCTTTCATGTGAATGACGTAAACTGCTGAACATAGACATCTCACAAGGATTATCACAATTGCGATGCCCACAACCAGCAGATTCCTGCGACCATCACTAGGACGCGATCCACCTGGAAGGTTTACCAACGCTTTTATATCTCTACTGATCTACACATTTCTCAATAATATCCATTTCTATTCTAACAATATCTTGATTTACATTAATTTATCTACCATTTGACACATTTAAGGCCTGACCTTGGCTGTATATATTATTTAGTGAGTGATCATTGTACTAATGGTTAAGTAAAGAAATTGATGACTTAGCATTTCTCTTGCATGTTTTGAAGATGTGGTGCCGTATCGTTTTTATGCCGGTAACTGTATTATGACCGGGTTTTGAGTTCAAGTTTCGGAAACACGATTCGTTTGGTGCGTATTAGTAAGTCAGTGAGCTTATTATGATCAGATTTCTTCAATGTTTAATATTTAGTATAGAAATTCCTGTAACATGCATAATATAATGCAATGCACATTTTTCTTGAAGAATATCAAGAAATGTACTTACCTAGTTGCAATACAAGCAATTTATATAATTGATGCATACCTTCTGTAAATTGTTGCAATTCTTTTGTTTTTAACAAAGATTTAATTGTTAAGTGCATTTATGTATGTATGTTCATGATTTGTTTCTATTCTTCATTCCAATCTCATATTAAGTAAACCCTTCTCATGATTCCGAGTTTCATACAAAAAATAACAAACGACTATCGTTCTTCATAACAAATATGAGTAGCCTTTCCATTCTTCCATTCCCTTTTCTATCCCAACCTATAATTCAACTTTCAACCACCGGATCCCACACAAACAATAAGTTTAGCGCCATTGTTATAGCCCATAGCTACTGGCCATGAGACGGCTGCCGGTCGTTCAACCTGTAGGACTTAAAGTCCTGCCACCGAATCAGTACCGGTTTCAACATCAATAAGTAATTATGGGAAGACAGTGGAAAAAACTGGATTTTTGACGAATGATGCCGGAGTGTTATTAATGCTTTTTATTTTGTGGGTAATCAGGATTATTATGATGGAGACTGATGTTATACTGGTGATAATCACCATGCAGAAGACAGTGTTGTGTTACTACCTATAGGAAAAGTAGAAACGAAATTGAAACGCATACGATTTAATAAACTCGTTCACATTTATTAAATAGATACTGAATCTTTACATTTTTTCTCTCTAATTAATCATAAAATATGTGACCACTTCCTGTAAAAAAATTATCACATTGTCATCATCTTCCTGACCTTATCCCATGTTACTTGGGGTCGACGCAATACGTTTTCTTCTTCCATTCTCCCCTGTCAACCGTCACGCTATCATTCACTCCTTTCTCTTTTATATCATTCCTCACACAATCCATCCATCTTTTCTTCGGCCTTGTTCTCCCTCTCCATCCATCAACATATTGTATATTCATCACTCTTTTAGTCACATGCGTTTCGTCCCTTCTCATCACATGCCCATACCAAGCCAAACGATTTCCTTTCAACTTTTCTGTCACTGGCGCCACTTTCAAACTTCCTCTTATATACTCATTTCTTATTTTATGCATTCTCGTCCCTCCACACATCCATCTCAACATTCTCATCTCCGCTGCATGCAATCTTTTTTCATCCGTCTTCTTCACGGCCGAGCATTTAGACCCTTAAAGTACGACAGGCCTTATCACGGACTTATAAATTTTCCCCTTTAACTTGAGGGGCATCCGTGGGTCGCAAGTTGTTCCTGTGACCTGGCGCCATTTCATCCATCCTGAGTTGATCCCGTGCGTTACGTCTCGGTCTACTTCACCATCTCCTTGGACAAGCGTATGGAGGTACCGAAAGTCGGAGCAGATCGACAAGGGTATTCCGGCGAGAGATAAAGGATCATAATAATATCTATTAGATAAGTTTGTAATAAAACTGGGTTAAATAATCGCTCAAGCAAATGGCTTCATTTCAAAATAAATGATTGCGCGCAACCATAATGCGTAAACGGTGTTCCGTCAGATGGAATTACATAACAGAATAATTGCAATTTTCTAACACTGAAATATTAATAATTTCGTGCGATGATCTAGACTTTCGATGCATTATCAATTTATGATTAACGGATTATTTGTGTTGTTAAAACAAAAATACTTAGTTTCATAATATGATATTGGTACGTTTAAAGCCTAAAATAGCGTTGTAAAAATTCTTGAATGTTAGGCCAAGTTCCTCCACACTGACAAACGACTCCCACGCTAAAAGAAATTCGGATAAAATGGCGAGAAAGGACATAAACACATTTTTAGAAGCGATAAACCTAGAAACGAAACAAACAATTCCTGCGTTTATAGCTCCAATAACAGGTGTGGCAATTTCTCATCCTACCATTTCCCAACATATCACAGACTTTGGAAAACACGACAATGGTAAAGGGCGTGGCCAAAATCGAAAAATTTTAACAATCGCACGACCCAGTCAACTGTAAACAGTGAGTGAAGTTCCGTATAAACCACGCCATTGTTATTTTAAACGTATTCCGCATTTCATAACGAGTCCAATTAGAATAAAATGCATGCAAATTAAATATTAAAAGTAAAAAGGCCAGAGATCAGTTATGGTCAAGACGTAATACTCGTAGTATTGCAAACATGAATTGAATTGGTTTACCGGATCTAATGCAAGGAATTCTTGCAACTGCTAAATTGTTTGATGATTTCAATTAAATTAGGGGTAGTGAGAATAGTGTGAAACTTGACGGTTGTAGAATAGCTAATTTGTACTATTAGGTCAATTTAAATAACAAGAATTGTGTAGTTATTTTTAGGAGAAATCATTTATAAGCCACTTGTAAAAGAATCCTAGAAGAGATTCGATACTCATATCATATTTAACATTCAGTATAATGTATTAATAACACTGAATGTTGTCTAGAATCTCAGACATTATCTCAACCCCAGCATGATACATTATTCAGCAAGAACCAGCCTAGAAATCATCGCAAGTACAACAAAAGACAGGGAATGAATAACTCCACAAAGGCAGGTGATGGTGATTATACCTCAAGGCGACGTACGCAATCAAGAACAATTTATTAAAGGTATCGGACGATCTTACTCTTGAGCTCCTGACTCCGTATAAGGCTTCGTTAGGAATCCGAAAATAAAAGCAAACCTTTAAAGATTCGCCTCACCGCTCTCCGAGGCGGTCGTTCCTGGAACCGAGAATGAAACTGGAAGACTGGACATGGCAGGTGATTTCGAAGAAAAAGATGATAAATTACATGGTTGGGAAAATATTAATGAAACAGGATACTTTGAAAAGGGCATAGAGACCAAAATATGGTTGGTATGTACAATAGTGTAAGATTACAATAATAAATCATCAGCTAATTTTCATTTAAATGAGTATTACTAGCTTGTGTTAGAATCATAACAACCTGTCGAAGAACAATAAATAATATTCAGTTCTATTCTGAACTAGGTATATTCTAATAAAGGTTCTATAGGTATAGGTATAAACAAAAGCTTCAACTAGAGCATCCATTTCATTTGCATACTGCTCATCATCTGATTCATTTTACACAACATCTACTTCATTCTAATTTACTTTGTCGATGTCAACGCACAAATCATTTTTAAATCCACTAACAGTTCTGCAATTACGTTTAATTCTGTCTTGGTTGACTGATTTAAATACTAGTTATGATGCAATAAGTCTTCCAAGTTCCTCTTCCGCATCTATAAAATGTACCCTTTGCATACCAAGTGATTACCGGCCAATGAGCTCTATTATATGAGGATGAAAGAAAGGCGTAAAAACTAATGTATGAACATTGGATGGAAATGTAACTTCCTCCTTTGTCGTAGGCTGCTGAGAAAGATTTCTCTCTTTAAAGCTTTTAGACAATAGTCTAATAACCTTCCTGTCTCCTCTAGGCAACGTGACGTCCGCTTTAAACCATTTCTTGTCATTGTCTGTAGCAAATCTTTAAATGTATTGCTGTTTTTGACATATACCAGTTTATGACCAAAGCTTCAGAGTCCTGTCAGGGTTATGCATTCAACCCATTAGTCAGGGATCCAATTATCACATTGGCATCTTCGGGCACAGCATATTTATGCATCGATGGCGTCAGACTCAAAGTTATTGCTTTTTGGAACCAGTTTGTGGTCGCGCGCACGTTTTGCACTAAAAGGGATCGCAAGAGGACAATATCAAGGACAAAGGTTTGCTGAAACCGAAGACTTGTTTGAATTTTCTGTATTATTCCGTGAGAAAGTATGTTTTATTGAGAGTAGTGTTGCAGTTGGAGAAATAATTATATTTCACAGTCTTTAGTTTTGATATAGAATTCTTTACTTTGTTATTTTCTTCATTTTTGCTAAAAATACATGTCAAAGTCAAAACACGCCTTATTTTCAAGATATATGTCGCTTATGATACTCGCTGATCGACCCTTAGATTCTGGGTGTAATAATTTATTTTACAACTTTGACCTCTAGCCACCTGCACCGGACCAACTTCTTGATTTCCAATGCAAATTCTACGTGGCAATATACTCATCCGCTAGTTTATCCTGATTACTGTTGTTATTCTGAAGTATCCCCTATATCTGTGTGTTTTTGACATTGATTGCGCTGAGATTAAATTACGGCTGGAATTTGAACGTTTACGAGAACTGGCCTTTAGAAATTCCAATCGATTGTCAAAATTTCTGTCATCAATTTGTTTAAAAGCAGTTCTATTTTTAACTATGTAATATTTAAACAAGTTTCTATACAAAGTGCTGTAGTTATTAGCAAATCTGTCACTGCGGCTAAACGTGTTGATGAACTCAGCCTTTGTGCGCGCGCACGCAGCGCTGTATCCGCGATCGTTTTATTTATTTTAAAGCTCTGAATGTTAATCAGATTCCGATGTGGTTTGCTTTTGTCAATTACAGTAATGCAAACGTAATGCGTTTTGATAATGAGGCTTGGTAATTATGTTTTGTAAATTTCATTGACCTTTGGGATTTCCAAGAGAAGTTTTGAAACTGAATAATGCTGCTTAAGGCTGACTAAACGAAATGACTTTTCGACATGAAGTTACCAAGAAATTACTTTCAGTGTGTCGCCAAAGAAACGATGGAAGGACTGTGTGATTGTATTGTTAGAAAGGGGGCGACTACCGAGATGACGACTAATAGAGTAGTATGGAAGAAAAAGACATGTTGCGTTGACCCCAAATAAATTGGTAGTGTACCTATAAGTGCAGGAGAAAGATGATAACGTGTTGGTGGTATTGAATTTAAGTACATAACCTGACTTAAACTTTTTTTTTTAATGTACAGACGGCAGCACATCAAGCTACTACAATCTAACAAATTTATTTAATGCTATGTTCACACGCGCGCGTTCAACTCGACATTCAACGTGCACATTCACATTCACGAGCGTGTAAACGGTACGCCCGAGCCCGTAAACGCGCCTGTGAACGTGAATGCCGCGAACCGGGCGTGCTGACTGACACGACGGCGTGCGTGTGAACAGCTTGAATGTTCGCCGACCTGGGGCGGGCTGCATGCCGCGCAGCCCGCCAGGCAGCCCGCCGGGCTGCACGGCGTGCATGTGAACATAGCATAATGGATTGTCAACTTTATCGCTACAGCATAAGATTCAAGGTTGATTAGGAAAATTTGACAGTTTCGGGTGCTGGTGTCTGTACTAACCAAAAATAAGTATGATTCTAAAAACAATGTTAAAGGACTTTTAATCGTAGATGACTAGAGGATTATTGTAGTCAGATTTCAATCTGATGTAAATTGTAAAATTTTGCTTGCAAGCTTAATTTAAAACTAGAACCGCAATGCAGTTAACGACATTTTCTCAACACAAAATGGTATGTTGCAGTGCAGACATATCATTTTAAATCTAGATGAGATCTGATCTCACATTACCCTAGATTTTATCACTGTAAAGTAATGTTATGTGCTTTCTTGTAATCTGTTTCTTTGGTATAAAGTATTAGTCAGCACAAACGTGTAATTTTTCCGAATGATTTGAAATTATTTTATTTCAGGCTGCAGTCGCTTAAATGTTGGTTCGTGGAATGCCAAGTTGCTTAAACGAGGTTGAGTTACACTTTGAAATAATACATTGAGCCTTACGACACATCGAAAATATGTGACACGTTATTCTGTAAAATTTAGCAGAATTTTCAGTAGGTATCTATATAAATTTAGGACATGTCGGTTTCCCCACGATGTTTTCCTTTACCGTTTTGAGTGCAGTGGTGATGAAGTAATTTACACAAGTTAAAACGCCTGTGTCTAGAACCAAAAATTCGAATACTAACACGCAGCCAGCGAGGTGGATCACGGCCCAATGCCTCTCATCAAGATGAGGCCTGTGTCCCAGCAGTGGGAACGTTATAGGCGCATTATGTTAAGCATCTGTCGCAGTCAACTGGTTTAATTAGCCATTTAGTTAACCGCCTAGCCTTTTAACTAAACGGCGGTCGATCAACTAACGGCCTGAATGATATTCAATTATGGTTGGAACTATAACCAACCACGCGCGAGCCGAATTGGTCGCAGTAACTAAGCCAGGGCACCCCGACCAAATGGGTTAGGTTAGATTAGAGATGTTGTGTGCACTAATTCAAAGGCCAGGCCGTTAACTAAACGGCTAATTTAACCAGTTGGCTGCGACAAATCTATACTTTATCTATGACGTTAGTATTAGAGTAGGTATTGGGTATATATAGGGTGACTGGTAATTAGTGACCGATACTTAAACACGTGATTTTACTCATCATTATGAACAACTTTTACAATGGGACAAAACCTGAAATCGCGAAAAAAAAATCAGCTGTTCCCTACATTTATGTTCGTCTAACTCGTCAAAATGTAGAGAACAGCTGTTTTTTTTTTCACGATTTCAGGTTTGGTCCCATAGTAAAAGTTGTTCATAATGATGAGTAAAATCACGTGTTTAAGTATCGGTCACTAATTACCAGTCACCCTATATATATATATATATAGAAATAGACATACAAATGTAAGCTATACTCTATACTAATAATAAAACTGAAGAGTTTGTTTGATGCTACCGGAATAAATATTTTTTGCTACGTTCACACGCGCGCGTTCAACTCGACATTCAACGTGCACATTCACATTCACGAGCGTGTAGACGGTACGCCCGAGCCCGTAAACGCGCCTGTGAACGTGAATGCCGCGAACCGGGCGTGCTGCCTGACACGACGGCGTGCGTGTGAACAGCTTGAATTTTCGCCGACCTGGGGCGGGCTGCATGCCGCGCAGCCCGCCAGGCAGCCCGCCGGGCTGCACGGCGTGCATGTGAACATAGCATTAGAATTTGATAGCCCAATTCTTGTGGAAGACTATTTATTGGCTATTTAACATCACACTAGGACCCTTAGCAGACGAGCAAAAAGAAAAAGAAGTCAGAAAGAACGCTATGAGAAAACGAAGTAATAACGAGGGCAGGCGATGCGATGCGAAGGGGTAGACCGGCCTGCCGGGTCAGCGGGATTGTCCGAAAGGGTTACCGCTGGCCCGGAACATAAAGGGCTAAGGAAGGAAGATGGGTGGGTTTTAGTCAGTAAGAGTCTGACACTCCCTTCCGTTCCATCCAGAGCGGGATTGATGATTTCCAATCCAACAAAAAAAACAAAGGGGTAGGCCGGGGGAACAAGAGATTTCACGTTGACAAAGCTGTGGGCAAAAACTACTACACAATAATAATGATACCACGAACAAAATTCAACAGCTTCAGGTAGAACATGTCATCCATACCGTCATCCACCGAATCCTAAAAATAACTCGCAATAAGTAACACCGACTGGTAAGTATAAGTTTTATTTATTACGTATAATGTATATATTATACATCTTCAATTTCTCCTCACACATTGGAAGTACCACAACCAACCGGGGTGTATGAACCCATAATACCGTTTCGAAGTAAACTTTTTCATAAGATTATTCAAATCATTGTCGTTATACTACTTTCGACGCGTGAGAGTCGATTCGACAGGACAGTTTTTTTTTTTTAATCATTTCCCCACACTAGGAATTTTTCCTGTATTGTGGGTGCGTTTACAAACATTTAAATTCACATACACAAACAGCCAGACCCGGAACAACTACTTCTAGGTCATACAAATATTTGTTCCGTGCGGGAATGGAACCCGCGACACAGCGCAGCAGTCAATCGCTTAACCACTGCGCCACCCGTGCCGCCCGAAGTATGTGGACTAGGTTTTGTGCGTGACTCTGTCTATAAGAAAATTATGTGTTTTATTTAAGTATGGGTGCGTGTCTGTATGTATTCGTTTGTGGAAATTGTGTGATCGTAAAATCGATTACTTGACACGGAAAAATTTAAGTAGGTATAGTAAATTGGTTGTGTGCATCTTATAAAAAAATAGCTGTATGAATTTCTCTGTGGCTAAAATGTTAGAGACATTATTATGTAAGTTTGATGAATAATTTTTAGGTACAGACGCCAGCTCAGCAAGCTACCCGAAACTGTCAAATTTACCCAATTAACTTTGAACCTTACGCTTTAGCGATAAAGTTGAAAATATATTAAAGAAATTTGACAGCTTGTAGTAGCTTGATGTGCTGCCAGTCTGTACATTCTGATGAAGATTCTAAGTAAATAGTTAATAAATTAAAAATGTTAGGTACCTACGCGACTACTAGAAATCTTAATATTGATTCCAGTTTTCAATGTTATATTTTTGGTAAACCAAACAAGAATATTCATAAAATAAATATTCAGCTAATCGTAATCGTAACTAGTAACACTGTTGTTACCATAAGTAATTTTCACTATTTACCGTCATTCCTAACATCAACGCAAGCAATAATCCATCCACTAAAGGTGCCATTTTCGCCTCCAACATCATCTGTCATCGTAACTGCTAACCTAATGATGGTAACTGCCATAACTGCGCAAGAGTATGTGCTCCGGCGCATCGTATCGACACATTACAACCTAATCGCTTAAGCTGCCTACAGATTAGCGCGATTTTTGCCGATTGTTTATGACGGTTCAAAATCTTATCGTATCTTATCTTAATCGTAATTATAACGAATAAACTTATAAAAGAATTAAAAAAAAAAACAGGTAGTTAATTTACATAGGTAATACGGGCTGGTTTCCGCAACTCCACGTCAAGCGCGTATTTTGCGTACGTTAATTTACATATTGCAATCATTTGTTCCAGTGGCAAAACGAAGAAAACTATAAAATTATTAAAAAAAAATACTGAGTAGGCAGTTGTTAAATTAGTACAACAGAAGACTGTTAAATATCAAGGTTAAAATCGATTTATCGATCGACAAAAACGATACACGGCTGTGACGATCGTCAACGCCGGCTGTCGCTGAAAACCAGCGCTGGGGCTCTATATCGCCATAGGGTCTTAACATTATGCTGAGCGATGGCCGTTTTGCGTAGATGTGACGCATATTTTCCCCCACCTTGTTTTCTTTTTTATATTTGTGTTCTTTCTCTGCGAAATATTTAACGCAACTAAACGTAGTTATGTTCTTTATTTTCTTTCCTTCTTTCTTTAAAAAAATACGATAGATCGACTGTTGCTTACACATTTTACCTACACGATTCTGTTCGATCACACGTGTCGATCGTCAGAAATCGATCAAATGTGTAGACACCTTTAAACATTCGTATGGAACATTTTCTAGGAGAAACTCACACGGAAATGATTTGAGATTAGTAATGAAAGAAATAAGTGTACCTATAAGATTAAATTATTGGCTCATTGGATCAATAGTGAATGCAACCTGGTTTGTCATCGAGTTTCTTTGGTGAAATTATTTTTTTATGAGTTTTTCTATAACTAAAGTCAGAGAAAATTTAAAAAAAAGTTAGATAGACTGGAAACAAGAACGTTGATTCAATGTGTAATTTTAATAAGGATAATGAGAGCGGGCAACCAATGCAAAAAGCACGGTACTGCAAGAAAATTTTATTGCGACAAATAAAAATATAACTTTTATGTATGAAAATAAAAATGAAATTCCACCGATGATGCCTAAGGACATCGCGGCATCGTTGCCGTCAGTATGCCCTTGCAAGTAAAGATCCTGAAGGATCCCCTGCAGTGTCGCGTCGCCAGGTGGCGCAGGCTCCCCTAAGATATTAACTTACTATCATGATTGTACAGACGCCAGCACATCAAGCTACCCAAAACTGTCAAATTTTCCCAATCAACTTTGAACCTCATGCTTTAACGATAAAGTTGGAAATCTATTAAGGAAATTTGACAGATTGGTAGTAGCTTGATGTGCTGGCCGCCATGTACAAGTTTTCACAGATTTGTGGAACTTGTAAATGGCCTTCTATTGCATATTGTTTAAGGACACAATTTATATTAGCTGTACGATTCCCGAACAGAATACAAATAAATAAAAGAACATGCTCAAAGTAGAATAGAGATTCAGCAATCAATTCGTTACTAGATGAAAATATTTGTAAGACAAAATAAGACGTTTTGTTTACAATTAAAGCAAAAGACAGAGACATTAATTAATATCCTAATGATTCGTAATACATCTAACTACATGCTAACATGCAACTGCGCAAAAAAGACACATGTAAAGCACGGTGTGAAAAATGGCAAATATAAGAGAAATAAACATCCTCATGTATATACATGAACGAAATTAAATTACACACGTGTTGAAATATCATCGGTAAATTATGGATATTTAGTAGATATTGAGTGGAAAAAATAATGTACCTATTGCGCCATTAGCCAGTTTCTCAGTTAATAAAAGTTGATTCTAATCACGAGGACGATTTATTTCGATTTTTGTAAATTAAGGTAGCTGCTTCGCACGGTTTTTACGCCGTAACAGTTTTCGTTATTTTTTGTAAGTTCAATATTTTTTACTTAAACTTTTTGGAAAAATATCTATAAATTGTGGTGAAAACAGCATCAAAATCCGTTGCGTAGTTTAGAAGAACAATGTAGTCAGGCACGAAAAGCGATTTTTATTTGTAAATTTCTTTATAATATATCATAGATAGTACATATATAGTAAACCTAATTATGCCTGTTGACTGGTTACTTTAGATAAACCATGCAAAACCCCTCTTGATTGATATAAGCAATTTGTCGAAATATACATTCGTTTTTGTTTATACTAAACCCGAAAAGGGGTCATTGTTCTCATCATTTTGATCAACTTTTTCTATGGGACCAACCCTGAAATCGCGAAAAAAAATCAGCTGTTCCATACATTTTATCGATTTAATTAGTGAACAGAAATGTATGGAACAGCTGATTTTATTTCGCGATATTGCAAGACACGTGCGGATTTAATCTGATTTAATATTTTACTAATATTATTTCAATAAAAATATTCCTTTAGGTGTGTCTTCTAAAAGAATATTAAAAAATACTATAAACTGGTACAAGTGGCATTTAAAATATTAATTTTGTTTATTTTATTAAAGATTTATTATTCGTTTAGTTTCAAATAATTTTTCCTTAGTGCTTCTCTACTCCTCATATAGAAAAATGTCTTCAAATGTTATGTTCCTCATCATCATAATTTCAGCTGAAAGAAGTCCACTGCTGGACATAGCCAGGGGATTCCTGCGGCCTTCACAAGGTCATCGGTCCCGTATCCCGTGAGGCCTGTTCTTATTTTAATTGATTTATGCTGGATATGCCATGTAGGTATCATCAGGAGTATGAGTAGGAGTTCATGTAGGAGTCATCTTGCGTTCTTCCCATATCCTAACCTACTCAAGGTTGGCGAAGCATGTCTTTTTCTGGCATACCTACATCTCTTTCACGTCATCTTCTCAGTATTCACCTCCCTTTCTAGCTGAATTACACACTTGTGGTTTTTTTAGTATTCCTCTATTCTTATATCCATCTACATTTGTTGGTCAGTCACTCAAGAAACTGTTTTATATGTAACGTTAATTTGTAATTTTGTGTTCATAATTTATTCCATTTTAAAATAGTTCGTGCAAGCAAACTTGTTCGTCGTCTGTCACTTACAAACGACTTCATTGTCTAATCGATCGTGTGTGAAATAACTTGTGCTAATTAGGACCAATAAACTATGAGTATGCTGTTATTCGAGCAAAGAACTTTACCTTACTTTGCGTGCTAACATTATAGAGTAAGAACCATAATTATTGATATAATCTAAAATATATTATAGGTGGATCTTTAAGGAAAATTTAATAGCTGTAACTTATATTGCTAAAGCGATATTAGAACTGGGGGTTTAGGATATCCTAATGAATGATCTCATCAGTAAGTCTATTTTGTTACAGCTTCATGTCTATGATAGCAAGCAGGCTTGATTGTGCGTTTGTGAACCACTGCTGCAAGGTTTCGGCTGGGCCTGTCACCGTGCAGCTGTGATGTCACAATCTGTTTTCTGTTTTTGTCTTTGTAAGTGTATTACTAACATAGTTTGCAAATATTGTTACTAACACTATGAGTCTTGTTGCTCGAAATAAAATTATTAAGTATTATTATTGCTTATTATATTTATTATTATTACATTTACTCTGTTTATAATCTACTCGCCGAAATGATACATGGGGAAAGATGGACCAGAATCGTCACACAGCGGGTGTCTGAAGACAGGCCTAGGGAACGCTGCTGTCAGAATCTGGACTCGTTCAGCAATGCGACATTAAAAGTTAATAAAAATAAAAGTCTACTGAGAAATCGAATGTAAATTACTTAATAATGATTGGTTGCTCGATATAACAATAGCCAATCAAAACAATTTACATATGATAATCTTTGTAATTGATTAGGCTTCACTAATCGGAAAACAAAGCCCGATGTAACTTTCTTCCTTGTGGCATATAATAAAATTGAAGAAACAAATGACTTGCATTGTTTTTATACTGTTTAGACAGTGCAAGTTTACCCACATAGTCCCAGGAATTCAAATTGCACCGTGTATATCAAGGCTTAAGAAATGCTACAGCCTTCCAAAAGATTTGAAACTAGAATGTGCTATTACTCATCTCTGCAACAATACAAAAGAGAAAGAATGTCTACAATGTAACAAAAACAAACGAAAACAAAACACTAGTACAACACTTGTAGCGTAAGTGCAAAAATAAAACATTTCTCTAATTCAGCGAAGTGGACAATTAAAGTACGTTACACAACAAATTAACACTTACATTACATAAACATTGATAACACTACAATTGACTACTGTTATTCTATTTGTATACAGGGTGTTAAAAGTCCGAAAGAGTTTGATAAACTGTTTCTTAGAAACTATGATGTCGGTTTTAGTATTAAGAAAAACTGCAGATAAAGATTTTCAATCATCAATATTGTTTATTACCAAGTGCTATCGTGTCACAAGTAACTGGGTTGTGGAAATCAGGTATGCAATTGCTCCATGTATAATACTGGTATTCAGGTGCATCTGGTAAGACTGGAAACCGACCCCAAAAAGGTAGAAGAAGAAAGGTAGAACGAGTTTTTTTTTAAATTTTAACCGTAAACTAAAATCTTCACGTAGTTTGTTAGATCAAATTTCTCTATCTCTAAGTGCTCATATACACATAAGCGGCATGCATCTACGGCATTTCCGGTAAACATGACTCAGAGAAAGGCCACAATATCAACACAAGGGAAAATATGCGTCACATCAACGTAGACAGGCACAACAGGTAGGTACTTTAAATGTCCACACTGACCTATCTCAACGAATCAGCCTGTATAGCAAAGAAAGTGTTTCTACAGCGTTCAATGGGACAAGTGACAACAGACCTTTGGTCGAAGACATTACGTCACTACAACAAAAGAAACTTTAAGTAACTATTTCGTCTCGTTGCTTGGACAACTGGACAATACGCATGGTAAAGGAAATAGTCAGTTCTTGGCATTTTATTTTTAACTACGTGAATGAAGTTGGCACAGGCGTTTCAATCTTGATCTGAATATTTAAAATTGTCTATAGCCAATTTCATGAGTTTAGTAGTTTTAAAAGATTTGCATTTAAATTACGAAACTGTTTTTTTATAAAGAATAACATCACGACTACCTTTATGCTCCGAAGGGTTACGTAAAGGTGTAACTATGTATGACACCCACATTTCGCCAGGTGTGTTTAAGTCCCATGTAATAGGGGGCGAACCCATAGCCATCAACCGGGCACTCAGACTCCGGGCTGCTATTAAGAAATGTCAGATTGAAAAACCCAGTAACACAGCCCGACAAATTGCTTTGCAGTTTGGCAGGTGTTATCTATATACTAATAATAAAGCTGAAGACTTTGTTTGTACTAACTACCGGTCAGATTTGAAAAAATCTTTTTGCATTTGATAGCCCAGTTCTTGAGGAAGGCTATAGGCTATTTAATATCACGCTATGACCCTTAGGAGCCGAGCAAAAAGAAAAAAAGTCAGAATGAACGCTAAGCGAATACGAAGTGTTGCGAAGGGGTACAAGAAATTTTACGCAGACGAAGTCGCGGGCAGAAGCTAGTGTTAAAATGAAATTGTTACATTAAGGATTAAATAAATATAAAAAAAAAGATAAAGAATAGAGTTGGCTATTCGAGGAAGACCTTTAAATCCTAGTATACTTCGTAAGTAGCGATAGCATTGCTCTGGTTTATTTTTTTTTTATTCAGAACACATGAATGACATGAATTGTTGTCAATATTTTCAATAACACAATTGATTTCGTTAAACTGAACGACAAAATATGACATAAAAAAAATTCAAGAACACAGAAAAAAAGACTACAAAACAATTATTATGTAAATATATGTATCCAGTTCTTTCAAAATATCAACTGAATGTACAAAATATCTTTTGAAACTCATACATAAATACATGGACATAAGACTGTCACTTTGTCAGTCAATAAATCCTACTAATGTCTCTAGATTATTCCAGACACGTTTAATGTAACTAAATGTACGAATTTACATACTTATTTAATACTTAAAAATAAAATTTAATATTTAAATGTCAGTTAGTTTCAAGTCAACCAAGGCCTTTCTAACGAGTTGCTTAACGAAGGATGTCTCAACTCCTGTTTTGCGAACATGTGTTAAAAGTGGACGGAATTATTAAATAATTTTACGGGTAACACGTGTTAGAATGTCAGCAGAACATTAAAGTCGGTTGTGTAAATGTGACCTTTGTTTTGAAAGCGATACGGTATGTTGATCAGATCAAAGTGATAGGTATGTGCAGGGTCGTTTGTGCTCGAATTTGTCACTTTGTACAGAGCTGCTAAATTAATATTATATGAATAGTTTAAAAAACACTAGAAAAACACGCTTTCCACGTAAAAACAAAAAACTAATCGTGGTCAAAGTTCATTACAAGACTTTTCTAAGAAATCCAAAACAGCTATGATTTTCCATCATGAGTTCCAGTTCATATCTTCCGGCTCCATCATCAGATCAGTTCGACAGTACCATATTATTGTATTGTCATCAGAACTACATACAGCTGCCAATTTTCATTACGCTAAAACCCTTGGAAGATGGTTAAATTAGTTACCTTAGATTCCATTACATGGTTGGTTACATACAGGTCGACCTAATAAAAGCGTATTAATAAGGTAATGTTTTTATTTCTCTTTTGGAACGAGGTTCCCGCGGCTTGTAGAAGGAGTTGACTGGTAAAAGTCGTCACGTAAAGAAAAGTGTTATGTCTCCACGCGACTTTCACTCTCTCTCTCTGTCTTTCTGTTATATACGAGTGTGTGTGTGTGTGCGTGCGAGTATCTTGGGACTCCTAGGAGAACCAAATAAATAATATAGAGTTTTATTCGGACTGCGCCAGGCTGCTTGAAGGGTTGTATGAGGATCATGGCGATATACTCATCATCATCATCATTTCAGCCGAAAGACGTTCACTGCTGGACATAGGCCTCCCCCAAGCACCTCCATTTCGAACGGTTCTGTGCTTCCCGCATCCAACGGGTTCCTGCGGCCTTCACAAGGTCGTCGGTCCACCTTGTGGGAGACCTTCCAACGCTACGGCTTCCGGTACGCGGTTGCCACTCCAGAACCTTTCGACGATATACTGGCCTTACAATATGGAGGGTCACAGCTTATACACAGAATCACGTAATGAACTTCGTTCCTCACGGGGGTCCCCCGACCACACACGTGTTTTTTTTTATTAATTACAATGAATTTCAACATTAATTTTAGACAATGACTTATGTTTTCTCCCCAAAATAAGATTGTTTCTTAAAATATTTGTATGACAAACAGAAAGTATTGTTCCAGGTTTGGCTGTTTGTTTGAAACCACCTATGAAGGAGAAATTCCTAGTATAGACGAGGCAGTGCTTATTACTTAAAAATAAATGTGTAATTAAATAAAAAAAACATTTAATATACACCTTAGAATCTCTTCACGCATCAGTCTCGTCACAATAAAATTATGATCAACGGTTTGATCAATACAAACAATGCATGCAAAACCAATGCTAATGAATCTTTCCTCATTACCCCAATCCTTCACATAAACACAACTTAATCAAACAAACTTGGCTTACACACTAACACCTATACACCTGCTTACTCCCATTACATTCGGGTCAGTAGTCGCACGTATACTTACTGGAACATATCCAACCATGTGGTGATGACCTTAAGGATAAGTCGGCAGAAACATAATTGTCAGTCATTATAGTTATGATAACGTGAATCAGTAACTGTAGTTAACACGTAGTACAGTAGGAGGCACGACAGTGGTAGCAATGCCAGTATAAACTGGCCTCATAATCTGTTGAAACTCCATACTACGCTATAAAACAGCAGAGGTCAAAGTGCTATGTTATGAACCTAGTCTAGGATGTCGTGGATGTAACAATTTGTCAACAGAAATAACACCGTATGTGTTAATAAGCTGATTATTACCTTTATATAATTGAAATTGTTTTATTAGCTTTATTTGAACCCAGTACCTACAAATTCTACGCGGAATCTTATGTCTAAGTAATAACAGCCGCACGGATCGATCGATCAGGTTAAGCTACGCTTGCCGCGGTTGGTCTGTGGATGGGTGATCTTTACAAACCGTGACCCCTCCGTGCCTCGGAAAGCACGTTAAGCCGTTGGTCCCGGCTGTCATTCGTGGATCTTTGACAGTAGTTACGGGTAGTCAGAAGCCCGAACGTCTGACAACCAGTCTTACCAAGGGGTATCGCATTACCCAGTAACTGGGTTGTGGA
Source organism: Oligia strigilis (assembly GCA_951800025.1). Taxonomy (NCBI): domain Eukaryota; kingdom Metazoa; phylum Arthropoda; class Insecta; order Lepidoptera; family Noctuidae; genus Oligia; species Oligia strigilis. Next base: position 15,392,826 of record OX637556.1, read on the forward strand.
GGTCAGATAGGCAGTCGCTCCATGTAAAATACTGGTATTCAGGTGCATCCGGTTAGACTGAAAGCCGACCCCGACATAGTTGGGAAAAGGCAGGCAGATGATGATTACAAAAAGTAATTTGTCCTTTCAAAATGGTCAATACGCTCTTAAAGAGATGACCAATATAGTTTCAAAACTGCATAGGTATGACAATAACGGTCAAATATGATTTATAGCGAGATTGCGTGAGACTAGATGTTGCTAGCTCCTTGTCTGAAGCTGAATATTATTACGACAAGAGGCAAAGAAACTGCAAATCTTCAGTTTAATAAAACCGTTGATTAATTACATCGACGCAGAAAGTGTATGTAAATAAGAATCATATATTTTCTGCTCCGATACATGTTTGGTACAACGTATATTTACGCTGTGCTAGTACATAGTACAGTACTACGAGATCACGTTCACGTCGTCAAGAAAAGGGGCAGACATAGCTCTCGAAAATAGTCTGACAATCTCAAAACCTGACGCGTTACCTATTTATGATTGATTAAAAATAGGGAAACATAGTATTTGTCGCCAACTTTGCCATTAATTTATAATTGATAGTAAACAAAGTTTGTATAATTTAGAATCTAGTCGCAATCTCAATCATCTCAGGGACAGTCAATGTCAAATACTTGTCAAAATTGTAGGGAAATTAGAGGAGCTTTTGATAGATTGAGGCTGAGATCAGACTGTGAACGTTCTTAAAATTACGATTATCCCTCTGGTGTAGTGTAGTCTGTGTGTGTAGTTTGTCTCATTCTTGGAGAGTGAGGAATAGTTTCTTATCATCAACTTTTACTACCTCAGTTATGTAGTAATAAATAGCGATTGCACATTGAAAATAATAATAATAATTTTCTATAACTTTCTTTAGCCGATAGATCATTGTAGAAATCTGCTAACATACTTGTTTATCTCAAGTCTAAAACCAACGCAGTCTTTTGTTTTTGTCTAAAACACACGTATGCTTAGTCCGCAAGAATAAATTCATCTTTATTATTATACCTCGAACTAAGCTTACCATCATTTTATTATATACTAGTTGCGCCCCGCGGATTCTCCCGCATAAGTCTCGATTCCTTGAAAAGTATTATATATCCTGTTTCGGGTCATGGTCTATCCATGTGCAAAATTTTATCAAAATCCGTTTAGCCGTTTTAGCGTGAATGCGTAACAAAAACACAGAAAAAATCACAATCTTTTCTCTTTATAATATTAGTTTAGACTAACTGTTGCCCGCAACTTCGTTTGCGTTACAGGATAAAAAGTAGCCTATATCATTCTGCTCATCTTCGGCTTCATTTGTATCCAATTTCATATAGATTCGTTCAGGAGTTTACGCGTAAAAGGACAGATACATAGATAGAGTAACTTTCACATTTATAATATTCATAAGGATAAGTTCACTTATAACACTATGATTATCAGGGTAAACCCCTTGATCTATCGTATATATATTATATATACGATATCGATATCGTATATATATTATATATACGATATCGATATCGTATCGTATCGACAATCATCACCCTCCGTTGTTCCACAGTCGGTTAATGTACGCAATTAATGATGCGCAACACCACAAAGCTTTTTATTAACTAGTGATGTGAACCTCATGCTACGTCTCATGAGGTCATTCCGATTGGTAGGTATTTAAATATCACGTTTTACCGTGGCTGATGATCTCAGCAGGTATATATTTAATCAGACATTTATATGTATAAACTTATTTCCGATAACTAAATATGCATTGTTAAATAAATAGAAATACCATACACATACAAATGTGGGTACCTTTGTTTTAAGCTACACTAATTACTGCGTGTACGCAAGAAAATTGCAACCATGACAGTGAATTGTCCTAACAATTTCAAAACGAAGGTATCTCGACATCGTAGTCACAAACAGGCAACAAGCGTGTGAATGCAGATAAGAGCCATCCACACAAGAAATAGACGAATGATACAATTAACAGCAAGTGATATCTTAAATATCTTACCAGAAAACGTGAGAAAACATCCGACCTTCTGGCATAGAACAATCAGCCGTTATTAATATACACTGTCTTCAAATGTCACAAGCACAGTTCACAATAACGGAACACAACGTACATGCAAAAAGTGGACGCGAAAAGAAATCAAACGATCGAACGCGATTGGCCGGGCGGTTAGAACGTTCGGATCCGAAATTCAAATTGGCCAATGAGGAAAGATCGCGCATGCGTGCAGCAACGACGAACGCTTGTCGCGGACTGAGGCAGTTTCTCAAATGAGTGGTGGTTGACGAGCCTTCTCCATTCACACTGTCAAGTTAATTGTTTCTGTTATACACAATTTTCGACCTTAACAGTCCTTTTAGTAGGTAAAATTTCCCTTGTGCAATTTTGGCGGTTAAGTCCATTTGCACCAAAAAGAAACAGATTGCCACCTCGATCGCCTTCACATGCGCAGGAGTACACTTTTTTGCAGCCTCGTTTTAATTTTCTTCGTACATTTTAAAATTTTATATAATATAGAAAAAAGTGCCAGAAATGCTAGCTTACACAACGATTATATCAAAACTGTTACATAAAAAAATTATAAAAAAATAAACTTTAAGAATAAATAAATATTACATAAAATAAAACTTAGCATATTATAAAAACATGAGTAAAGAAAGTTTTCGTACTCAATTCTACAGTTTACGCAATAAATAAAAACTTGTTTATTTTTTTTTATAGTCGCTCGCGTTGATGTCTTTACAATAAACAACTTGTCAGCTAAAACTGAAACGTTGTCAAGGTAACCGACTTATTAAGCCACTTTATTCTACTTTAAACCTTAAGAACCCCGTCATTAAGTCGAATTTTTAACGCGCCTGAGGACTCACTAAATTAACAATGGTTCCATTATTCTTAATAAGGAATTTTCATAAAATTAACGATACTGAATGTGTGAAAAAAGTGCGTTTCATAATATTATTTAACTTTTATATGGGGTTAAAACCCGCAGTAAAACATAACACGGTTATGACTATTATAATGAGTTATTAATGTTTGTTATCCAAGCAATGTCGTGCAATTGTGTAAAAACTATGATTAAAAATATTTTCTTCACATTGTACTTTTTCAAGTATGAAATGATAATCGCAATAAATGTCGGAATGCCTACATTGACGTGTTGGCTATTTATTATATTATTAGGGTTACGTACCCAAAGGGTAAAAACGGGACCCTATTACTAAGACTCCACTGTCCGTCTGTCTGTCTGTCACCAGGCTGTATCTCATGAAACGTGATAGCTAGACAGTTGAAATTTTCACAGATGATTTATTTCGGTTGCCGCTATAAAAAAAAAATCACAAAAAAAAAAACAGCTGTTTCATAAAGAAGTTCAATACCTACTTGACCAAAATGTATGATACAATACAGCAGATTCTTTTTTTCGTGATTTCAGAGTTGGTCCCTTAGTGAAAGTTATTCATATTCACGGGTAGAACATCCTGTAAAAATTTGGATGGTGATAAAAAAATCTTCCTGTATTATACAAGTACACTGGACTAAATATACTAAGAAATTACAGCGGTGCTATTCTGTAAAAATCTCACCGTGAAAACTTAGGTGAAGTGAGCGTGGAGTGAGCTGTCAATAGTGTCAATTCCTAGCAAAAACTCACTTCACCTAAGTTTTCACGGTGTGCCGATTCAAAGCGGAATTCTGGCTCGAGCGACTCATTAACTAAAATCGACACATTGCCGCAAAGGGCCGTCGTTTTGTTCTGGTACACATAACGCTATAATAACCAGTATAAGCTGATATCTGATTGACGAAAAACCTGTACAATGCGAGGTCAGCTAAAACTGGACATTTATGTCTAAATCGTGGAATAAGACTTTTTGTGTATTTTGTGTTTACTACGAGATATTCGAATCGATCGAATCAGAAATGAGGAGATCCGCAGGAGAACCAAAGTAACCGACAACCCGAAAAATTGCCAAACTTAGGTAATGGGCAGGGCACATTGCTCGCAGAACAGATGGCCGATGGGGCCGAAAGGTTCTGGAGTGGCGACCGCATACCGGAAGACGTAGCGTTGGAAGGAATCCCACAAGGTGGTCCGACGACCTTGTGAAGGCCGCAGGAACCCGTTGGATGCGAAAAGTACAGAACTGGTCGAAGTGGAGGTGCTTAGGGGAGGGAGGCCTAATGTCCAGCAGTGGACGTCTTTCGGCTGAAATGATGATGATGACGAGATATTTAGAACATTTTTATCATGAGAATATGCGCAACCTTGTAAAACTCGCTATCAAAAACTTTTTAACAAAAAAAAAACCGACTTCCAAAAAAAACACTACAAACTGAAAAATAACTTTAATTTCGGAAGTCGGTGTCTTAGGGATCAGTATTTTAGTTTTTGCCACCGAGTTTCGAAATTAAAGTTATTTTTCAGTTTGTAGTGTTTTTTTTGGAAGTCGGTTTTTTTTTGCTAAAAAGTTTTTATTTCTCGCTTTTTAGTGGGTCTATTTATAATTTATCTAAGCCAGGAGCATCAGAAAAAGTACAAACCTTGAAATTACAGCACCGTAGTCGTGTTTGGGCTCATTTTAAACAGGACTAAATTTTAAGTTCAATGCAATGTTGACATAAGTCTGGCCTTATGCTGCAGCCAGGATTATCAGCTAGGAGAGTGGAATACTAGGAGAATTCCTTAACAATCAACGTCCCTGCATCGGGAAAAGCAATATTTTGTAAAAGGTGATCAGCAGTTGACATTAGGCTATTGTAACTTAGATAAATTACAAACTGACCCACAAAAAAGTAAAAAATAAAAACTTTTTACAAAAAAAACAACCGACTTCCAAAAAACACTATAAAGTGAAAAATAACTTTAATTTCGGAAGTCGGTGGCAAAAAACAAAAATACAAATCCAAAGACACCGACTTCCGAAATTAAAGTTATTTTTCACTTTACTTATAGTGTTTTTTGGAAGTCGGTTGTTTTTTTTATTATAGATACACTACAAATACACACAGATTTGCTTGTGGACACAGAGACTAACGGATCTGCACCGCAGTGCGTGCAAATTTGGAGTTCTGCACAAAATGTTTGTAAACAAACGTGCTGAACACAATTTTGGTGGAATCGCTCCTTTATACTAAGCTGATCTGCGTCCTAACTCCTAAGTCAATAATCTAAATTTCCCAACTGTGTTAGTCTAACCGGATGCAACTGAATACCTACCAGTATTTTACATGGAGCGATTACGTATCTGACCACCACAACCCAGTTACTGGGTAATACAATACCCCTTGCTATGTGTTAAATACCGAACACCAAGAATGGTACTCAGTACTTAAATGTTGACCTTATGTGTATACTAGTAGGGTTGATTATGTAAATAAAACAACCAAACTGTATACTGTTCTATAGATGGTAATTATATTTGATAAAATTTACAACAGCCCCACCAAATCGTTGTAACACAACGCTTGCGAGTTCTAATTCGACGCCAACGCCATCTAGTTACGTCTTGTACAACTCTTGTTAAACACAAGTTATTTCGTTGAACTGATGAGCGGCTTTTGACCATGCATGATCATTAACACTATGACTTTCGGGCTTCTGACTACTCGTAACGACCGTCAAATATCTACAAATAACAACCGGGACCAATGGCTTAACGTGCTTTCCGAGGCACAGAGGGATCTCGGTATGTTAGCTTAACCTGATCAATCGACCTGTGCAGCTGTTATTACTTACCCACGAGCCTCACGTAACTCGCTTAATTACAGTTTTTTATAGTCAGTCAATCCATGTCAGGGCCTAGATAAAAAGGATTCATATCTTTATTTAGTTCCGTTGTCTTAGATTATCTATTTTTTTTTTTTGTTATTGATTCTTTCATTAACAGGCTTTGTATGTGTACGTACACATAGTCATAGAAGAGGAAAGTCTTCTGTTACAGGTATCTCTATTCTTAAAAGACCTCTAAAATGTTTTTGTTAAAACCTGTTGATTATGAAATAAATAAACTTATAGTAGGTACACACATCGACATAATAATAATTATCAACGTTCCTCTCTGCGCTCAAGATTCAAAGTACTTCACTCGAGCATAAAATAGTGTTGCTCCCAAAGTGAATACTCCACTTTTATCACCCTGTATGAAAAAATAAGTAAGTGCTACCTATGAATAAGATTTATTATTTTTTTAATTACATATTTATTTACATACAATTACTTGAGGAAGACAAATACTCATCTATATATATAAAATGGTAAACTGACTGACGGATTGTTGGTATATCAACGAACAGTCTAAACCCCTGCTCCTAGAGACATGAAATTTGTAGGGTGTGTTCTTTGTGAAGAGTAGGTGTCTACTAAGAAAGGGTTTTTCGAAATTCCACCCTTATGAGGGTGAAATTTGTCGCGGACGAAGTCGCGGGCAGAAGCTAGTTTTTTATAAAACTAAGTAAAATCCTAATTTGAGTAAACAATTACGAACGAAAGCAGAATGCATTTCGCGTGTTTTTTAATTTTTCACAACTTTTTTTTTAGTTTGGTTCGCGCGTTTTACTTTATCATACAGCCAGTTACTTGTTCATACAATGTTCGTGATTGATCTCTTTGGTAAATGGAACTTTTACTAACAATATCCACATTCCAAATTCAAATCACTTTTAGTCCCTAGGCATTAAAGGGGTACGTATCAAAATCCCGAATTTTAAAAGACCGAATATTACAATACCGATGGATTTGAATAGATGTGATAAAAAGTATATTATAACGAAATAAACCAAGCGATCTACAGTTGTCCTTTTAGCAAATATTCTAAAATAAAAAACGTATGTAATTAAAAAACTAAGATACCTCCCTTAAAAGGGCTCTCGGAACGCATATGGTACGTAGCCTTTTTCAGCCACAAGCCCGCTTTTTATTTATTCAAAGTCAACTACAACTACTAAATATGGAAAAAAATATTTGTGTTACTTATAGGTACAGCACATCAAGCTACCCGAAACTGTAAAATTTTTCCAATCAACTTTGAACCTTATGCTGTAGCGATAAAGTTGAAAATCTATTAAAGAAATTTGACAGATTGTAGTAGCTTGATGTGCTGGCGTCTGTACATACGGCAATGTATCTAATCTATAAAGAAATAGGTATAGGCTACTAGCTTTTGAACGCAGCTTCACCCAGGTGGAGGTCGGAAATTGTCCTACGGAATCCAGGCCATGTTCTACGAGTACCTGCATGCCAAATCACATCGAAATACACACATCAAAAGTGTCTAGGGATCAAGCATTTTTATGCGGATTTCTTGAGATTGAGATGTGGCTTTGTAATAAATTTATGATTTTATAAATTTATATGGATCCTTTTTGGTGCATTTCATAATTTGAATCAGGAACTGTGAATCAAATTCGAGTAAAAGATGAAAATCAGCTGTCAATATTTTCCCTATAAAAACATACAACGCATTGAAGACATTATTAGTGCTACTGTTTCCCTACTACTGATTAAAACCAACGTTATTATGGAGCGGCGACGTCATTTAAGCAGGGAAGAAATGCTCAGAGCCGTGGGAATGATAGAAGCTGGTTCCCGGCAACGTACTGTGGCTTTAGCTCTGAATACAAGTCAGAGTGTTATCAGTCGACTTTGGACACGTTACCGAAGCACTGGTACCGTGGCTGAGCGCCATGGAGGACGGTATCGCTGCACCACACGGAGACAAGACCGATACATTCAAATCTTAACTCGAAGAGCTCCAACAATAACCGCCATGATGTTAGCCGTGAGGCTTCATCACTCTTCAGGGAACTTAATTAGCGACCAAACAGTCAGAAACCGCTTGCATGAAGTGAACCTTCATTCCCGAAGACCGCTACGGGTACCACCTATAGCAATGCACAATCGTAGGATTCGATATCAATGGGCTCTTGAACACAGAAATTGGGCAGAAGAACAATGGCGTTTCGTGTGCTTTTCTGATGAGTCTCGTTTTGGTATGAGACCGGATACAAGACGTATACGACACTGGAGAACCCCTGGACGCCAACAGCGATTAAAATCCTGCCAGGAAGTCCATCCTTATAGTGGTGGAACCATCATGGTATGGGCGGGTATTTGGATCGGCGGAAGAACTGAGTTGATTTGGATCAGAGGCAACCTCAACGCTCAAATTTATGCTGAGACGATTGTATCAGACGTCATCGTTCCTCTACAAGTGCAAATCGGTCCCTTATTTCAGTTAATGCATGATAATGCACGACCGCACACCGCAAGAGTTGTAAGACAGACTCTCGCCGCAGCTAACATCAATGTCCTGCCCTGGCCTGCTCAGTCGCCAGACTTGAACCCGATTGAGCATGCATGGGATATGCTACAGAGAAGAGCTCTGCCGAATATGGAGGGTATCCAGTCGCAAGAAGACCTTTTTTTGTTGTTGCAACGAACATGGGCGGCCATTCCACAGCGTGATTTGGATGAACTCATTTTGAGTATGCCAAACCGATGTTCTTGTGTTGTTAGTGTTCGCGGTAGAAACACGGATTATTAATTGTTTAAGTTACCCAATAAAATTTTAAAGAAAACTGTTATTTCAGTCTTTTTTTCGAACTTTTGTGTTAGTGGTTCAAATGTCAAAAATCCCTTTATTAGGAAAATGGCAAATTTCTTTATTAATGCAAAGGTGACTTGGTTTATCGTTACTGTGACAAACGAAAACACTTTATTTGATGAATCCTTAAAGAAAATTTTAATTAATATCAATCAGGAGAAAAGTTATTGCAAAAATATATGTTGATCCCTAGACACTTTTGATGTGTGTATATTCGGCTGTGAAGGCGAAAAAAGGTAACAGACAGAAATTCTTTATATTCATAATACTAGCTTCTGCCTGCAATTTCGTCCGCGTGTTTCTTGTTCCCCCGACCCACCCCGTCGCATCGCATCGCCCGTTACGCTATCATTTCGTTTTCGCTTAACGTTCTTTCCGACTGTTTTCCTTCATGCTCGGCACCGAAAAGTCCTAGCGTGATGTGAAATAGCCTATGGCCTTCCTCAAGAATTAGGCTATTAAATGCAAAAAATATTTTTAAATCCGACTGGTAGTTCCAGAGATTAGAGCGCGTTCAAACACACAAGAAAACAAGCAAACTATTCAGCTTTATCATTAGTATAGACATAGATTAGTATGGATTTAGCCCTAACATAGCCGTGAACTGTAAAAGGAACAAGTATTTAAGTTCAACAAAGCGTAATGATGGTTCACATTGACCAAGTTAAACTGTTTAGGGTATGTGTATAAGTACTTTAGTTATTTATAAGCTACTAGCTTCGGCCCGCGGCTTCGCCCGCTAGGTATGTCGATAAAAATTATTTTGTCCTTCCCCGGGATGCAATCTATCTCTCTGCCAAATTTTATCGAAATCCATTCAGTGGTTTAGGCGTGAAAAGGTAACATACAAGACAGAGTTATGTTCGAATTTATAATATTAGTATTATAGAGGTGTGAGGAATAGGGTGTAAAGTTCACTCATACTCTATATAAAAGGGAGGATCCTCCGACCAGGCCCGATGATTCATGTCAGGCCGTTGTATCTATGCTAGTTGCGCGGTAAACTCTGCTTGCGAGATGCAGGATTTTGCGTGACGTCAGTATGACGCGTTGTTCGCATGTGGCGTTGTAGATACCGCTACAGTATGGATATCTATACACTAGCTTCTGCCCCCGACGCACCGTGTCGCTGCGCATCGCTTGTCTGCGCTATTACTTCGTTTTCGCTAAGCGTTCTTTCTGGCTTTTTTCCCTTTGCTCGGCTGCTAAGGGTCCTAGTGTGACGTTAAATAGCCTATAGTCTTCCTCAAGAATTGGGCTATCAAATGCAAAAAGAATTTTTCAAATCCGACTGGTACTTCCAGAGATGGAAGAAGAACAGTACCTAAATTATATATGTATAGATATAACTCAATCACAACATTTCCTATCAACTGTTAAAGAAAGGCCTTGCAATCACCATACTTTAGCAGGTAAAGATCCTATTAAATATTTGTTTTATTTTTTTTAATATTTTATTTTATGTCGATAAAATTAAGCTATGTTTCCCTCATTTCGTTATGTGCACATTATGAAGACTCACACTGTCCGTACCGTAGGCGCGGGCCTGCGGGCGGAGAGTAATGGGTAGCTTACCGTCCGATCAGGACCAGGCCCGTGCCGGACGGCGCGTACGTGTTCCACGCGCGCCTCAAAGAGATGTCAGCATCGAGGAGGGGCCCCATAGGGCCGAAGCCTGCCGGGTCAGCGGGATTGTCCGAAAGAGTTTCCGCTAGCCCGGAACATAAAGGGCTAAGGAAGGAACACGGGTGGGTTTTAGTCAGTAAGAGTCTGACACTCCCTTCCGCTCCACCCAGAGCGGGAGGGGTCATTTGATGAATTCACATCCGCAAAAAAAAAAAAAAAGTCACACTGTATAAACATACACATACACCCCCTCACAAACTTTCGCCTGTATAATATTAGTGTAACTAATGTTTGGCATAATTTAAAATGCAATATTTTTATATACCATACTTGTATTTGCCATAATTTCATTAGAATTATTTTTATATACCATACTTGTATTTGCCATAATTTCATTAGAAATTCTAATGAAATTTTTAATAATCGTGAAATTACATAAAATCATTTTCACAGATTTCATTGGTCATAATTTGATCAAGTGTCATAATAATTTTAATCCATAAAATTATTTGCTATATTTTTCATCAATAATGTCGTTATCCATAACATTTATTAACCATAATATTCATTTGAGAAAAATAAGGAAATCTGGCGTTGTGTGGTTACCTATACTAAGTGAGTGGCTAATGATTATAACATAATGTAAAAATAATAATAATAGTCGTTTATTTCTTAATTCAAAATTACAATATGGAGGCATCTTTGCTCCCGAACTAGGCACGGCCTGTGTCTTGGGCACCATTACATAGGTACAATATTTTGATAATTTTCATAAAGGACAAAATAAGTATAGTAAAGTTGAGATTGGCTACAGTTAAGCTAGTTAGGCTCTTCGGGACTACAAGACTAAATGTACAAACAAATAGACTATCTAATTAAGGGAAAGCTGATTAAGGATTAAGTAATCATTGAAACCGAGTATAGTTATACTGATAGATACTTCATCTTAGCGTATCGATGGTAAAAAGTTCAAACATTCTTGGCCCAAAATTTTGCAGCGAGAATAGCGCTCATTGACGCAGTCTTACGATCATCAAGTGTGCAGGTGACAGGGCATGCGGCGCAAGGTGGAAGGTGGGCTATTGTTTGTGGGGAGGTGCCGCATACGTACTTGAGATCTGAGCCATGCGTGAACCTCCATCTGTTCAAATTGCCTTTGCTCCGGCCGACTTGGGTTTAAGGCCCGGACTCCACTGAAGCGGAGCTGGGCGGAGCGGAGCGGAGATGTGCAGGAATCGTCCAATCACAGACGGGACGAGTGACGCGATGAGGATTTCAACCATTGTGATTGGTCGATTCCTGCACGTCTCCGCTCCGCTCCGCCCAACTCCGCTTCAGTGGAGTCCGGGCCTGAAGTCTAAAGTCTATTTAGAGATTTCCAAGTCGGCTATGGTAACAAGTCCCCAGGCGGAAGGCTCTGAGATGGTTCGATAAAATTGTCAGGGGGTTTATACAGCTCCCGCCAAATATTACATCTTGCTGTGTATATACTGTTATTACAAAAATAAATTTATTAATTCATAAAGATTAACTCACAGCTCGTGTGACCGTATGATAAATACCCACACTTAGACATAATAATATATAGATTTTGTTGTTAAAGGTGTGACTGGTTTTATTATAATACTTCAAGGTGTGGAACAATGCGAGTTTTAATCGAGTGTTAGGTGTTATAATGTCAAATAGGTATATCGTAATAAAAACAGAATGGCACGTGCGTCACTGAGGTAAAGAACCAAGCAGAAAAATTCGTATGTAAATCTTAAAAATGGCTACAAAATCTGTTAAGAGGTAATTTCATACTTTTTGGGCCCACCCCTATCCCGTCCTTATCACAGGTGGTCTTATTTATGTGACCCCAACCCCCCCCCCCCCTCCTGGTGTGACGTCACATATTTTTCAATCTGGTTGATATTGAATTGATAGAGTTGGTAGTATTTTAAAGTTTGTCGTTAGAGTTGGTCACACTTTGATGGCCTCGTCATTATGCACTCTTGCTCTTCCAAATCACTTTAGGCACTGGCAGAATTGTCGACATCGGCTTTGCTTGCCATTTATAAGTAATAATATAAGCAATAGGATAGATGGCCTCCTATGAGTGACGTAATTTATGGATGGTCAATAATGATATATAACATAATTATATATAACATGTACAAATATTATAACACAAACAAAAATAAAGCCAGAATTCCAATAATTCGAAATACATGAACTCGAGAAAAGGGCCAAACTTGAAACAGGTACCAGTCGACGACCAGTTATTGGCCGAGCTTCTGAAATGTGCGCGTGAGCACAGTTAAACAAACCGACGCGTTTTGAGGTCTGCTGGAGTAAAGCTTAGGAATGTGAGAATGTTTGGAGAAAATATATATTTTTAAAACAGACTAGAAAATGTGGTCGATATATTAATTTCACTACTTTTGCTTTCTTTTTTGCGAATACATACATTCTTGGATTTTGCGATTTGACATACTTTTCAAAAATGTTGTAATGTATCTATGCTGATTTTGGAAGATGACTATGGCCAAGTCAAGACATTTTGAGATTAAGGGGCTGTTTTTAAATATTAAACACGGGTTGAATTAATTTTTTTCGTAAAATTCTTAGTTCTCTTTTTAATTTAAAAAAGAGCTTTTGATAATTCCTACATCAAATAACTATCTTGCAAACACGAAGATCTTGATGATGACGATGAAGATAAGAATTTTTAAAACTAAGAACCAAAATTACATATAACCAGAAAAGGTCCTTAAAAAGGATCTCTATAAGTAAAAAGATTACAAAAACTTGTTTCGTTGGTCGTCAAGTTCGAACCAACGGATGGCGGAGGTCGCCGGGCAACATTCCACATCAGTGATTATTTTTAGGCATTCGCTAATATCAAGCGAACAAATTATGTAGCTGTAGTTGCAGAAAAAAACATGGAAGGTGCTTGGCAGGTTGATGTACTATTAGAATTAGATAATGCGCAGAAGGAAGATGTAATGAATAAACAGTATGGATACATATATGCAATAAATTTATACCACATTTATGTACTTGTTATCGCCTTTTCTGACGATATACAAATAAAATAAGAAAATGGTCGCGAAAAAAAATCAGCTGGTCCCTACATTTATGTTCGCCTAACTCGTCAAAATGTAGGGAAGAGCTGATTTTTTTTCACGATCGATTTCTTTAATTTTTTGTATATCGTCAGAAAAGCCGCTATCAAGTATGTGGTATAATTTATTAGATAATCGAAAAGAAATGGGCGATGGATGGAGATTTCATGGTATACCTTGCTTGCACGTTGTAAGATTTATGTGGTTTCCATACTGTGTATTAAGACTAATAGTTCTAAGTTTTTTTACGAACACAGAAAAATTATCCATCCATACTTAGTAATATAAATGCGACAGTAACTCTGTCTAAGTTTGTCTGCCCTTACCTTTTTACGCCATGGATGAACGGATGTTGATGAACTTTAAACCCTCGGGACCATGGGTTAGGACATAGAATACTTTTTATTCAGGTAATAGGTACATTCCCGTGGGATAATTTATGACCTCCACGTGGGCGAAGTCGCGGACAAAAGCTAGTATAATAATAATAAAAATGCTATCAAAATATAATAATAATAATAATATTCCACAACTATCACACAACGCCGTCTAGTCTCAAGCTAAGCAGAGCTTGTGTTATGAGTACTAGACAACTGATAAACATACTTATATATTTCTAAATACATACATATATAGATAAATTACACCCAGACACAGAACAAATGATCATGCTCATCACACAAACATTTGTCCTGGGTGGGAATCGAACCCACGACCTCCGGCATAGCAGTCAGAGTCACTGACCACTAGACCAACAGGCCAGTCTTAAAAAATAATATTTGCACATTTTGTTTCTGGTTTGGTATAGGCTTTTCCATGGTTAAAGTAAAACTCATAATACATAAAGGATTGTAGTTTGGCCTATGTACAGACGCCAGCACATGAAGCTACCCGAAACTCAAATTTTCCCAATAAACCTTGAACTTTATGCTTTAGCGGTAAAGTTGAAAATCTATTAAAGACATTTGAAAGATTGTAGTAGCTTGATGTGCTGGCGTCTGAACTATGTGCCACCGTGTCGTCGCCGGTAAACCTACTAACGAAGTAGTGAAGGTCGCGATAATCCACTGGATGAGGAAGGCACAGGACCAGCCGTTGTAGCGACGGAAGGGGAGACTGGTCAGCATTGGACGTCTTTCAGCTGAATGACGATGATGAAAATTTTGACACAGCTTTCCAAAATGAGGTGGAATAGAGGATGAGGATAAGCATCACCACAAAAGGTTTGACCTCAATGACCTCTATTCCAAATTCCCATACGATGGGTCGTCGCCAATAATCAACAGTTATATTGTACCAAATATTAATAATGCCTCCAGCTCACATCGGTCGTTGAACCCAATATATAAATATAATAGTTGCGTGCTGAAAAATACGTAACACGATCAGACATCAGACCGTTATCTTAACTGTGTGCCGCTTGTTATGGAATACCATGCCAATGTCGGCTCTAATAAAAAAAGATTTGGTGCCGTCAGTGATGGCAGTCTAATAAATTATTATAATATAATCAGCCTTTAACGTATCCACTGCTGGGACACACATGGTTGGTGGATGTCACATGTCTTCGAATTTTTGGGGCCAGGACATGTCGGTTTTCTCACGATGTTTTCCTTCACCGTTTTGAGAGCAGTGGTGATGAAATACATTACACAAAGTAAAGAGCCTGCTTGGGTTCGAACTTACGACCTACAACTCGTAAGTTGGTGCCGTTATCACTGATTGCTTGCCGTTTATTATTTACTTGTTATACATTATTATTTTAAAGAACTTTTTTTTGGCACCCGTAGCTGTTATTGTTAAATCAAGATGTCGGAAAATAGACAATTTGTTTTAATATAGGAAACTTATTGTGTTAGATAAATGTCTGAGCATAGACATGAAATCAGACAATCGAAAGTGGGAATGGAACGTAACACAAAGGAAACGAAGAAAGAAACAGACATGACAGGTTCCGTCAAATTCAATTGACGTAAATGTAAGGCCAATCGAGTATGCAAGGACAAGTACAGTCCATCCATAGATATTTTTGCATCACTGCCAAAATCACATTGATCTTTTTTATCGTTGCAATAAGGTTGTTGTTGTGTTGCTGCTGTCAGAACTAAAATAACTGTGATAGGACTGTAGGGTTTCCAAAGAAGGCGGTATCGGCCGAATGAAATCAAGAAGCACTATCTACAGTCACAAGATGGTGTGGAACTCCTTAGTGTTTTTAAACAAAGTAAATGAGCATATATCACAAAACTGTAACCATACTCAATAAAACGCAAAATAGCTAATAAATTATTTTTATTTTTAATAATTTTGACATGGATATTTATCACAATAGTAGAAATAATATTACATATTACAACACCGTTAGTATTTCTGAAGTAGAATTGATTTCACTCGAACATTTAATAAATATTAAAGCTTCAACTAAATATAGATTGACTAGATTACAATAAACATTTGAATAATCAACAGAACGTAGAAAGCAACAGTAGTAAATAGTTTAGAATATAGTTTCTATTATCAACAGATATATTAGGCCTTCCACATAGGGCTAAGGTAGAAATAAATTACTGAGATTCTTCAACTCCTCTAGGAATGTAATTATTTTGTTTAATAAATACTGGAAAAGACAAATGCAGTCGATTAAGGGGATGCGCTAAGGAAGCCCGTGAAATTCAAATTTACTTACGTTTTTTACAATTTGCTGGTGATGATTAACATATACCAACCGTAACATATATGAAAAGAAAGAAAGAAAATACATTTATTTAGCACAGACTAAAAGACACAATACACCAGAGAATAGACATCGGATAAAAACAATTAAAAAAGCGTAATAGTCCGATAGCAGGAAAGTGTGCCTCTAAAGAATTATAATCATTAGAATCAACAATACAACTCCTTAAGTTAGACGTAGCGTCAAATATCATGATCTCATGAAATAGTCATTCAATAGGGAAATATGAACTTAGAGTTGACTGATGATTTTTATAATTATAGTTCTATATATACACATTTGTTACGGCCGCGGATTATATTTAGATCAACACACAACTCGATACTGTCCTATAAATTGCAAAAAACGTAAGAAAATTTGACTTTCACGGTCTACCTTGGCGCTTTCGCCTTAAAACAAGAAAATACCAATAAAGAAAATAGAATATCTCATTTTAAAAGCATATGTATAAATCTTGATGATGATGACACTTTCAGAAGAATAACAATAACAGAACACAATTATTCACAACTAAGAATAGTGAACATAAAAACAGAAGACTCTCTAGTTATAAATAGGTCTTTCATCACAATAGAATTCAATAAAGAAGAGACAGCACTATTACCTACTTGCTAATAAGTACAGAACACAACATTTGATAGAAGTAACACCATCAATTTGACGTCAGATCAGATACTTTCGTCAGATTAAAGATAAACTGATCGTGTAACTCATCACACTAATATTATAGTGAGTGTGTAAGTGTGTGGGGGTGTGTTTATATGTTTGTTACTTCTTCACGTTCAAACGGCTGGACCAATTTTGATAAAATTTTGTATGGAGGTAGCTGACACGCTGCCTTAGCATATAGGCTACTTTTTAGCCCAATTTTTCACGGGATCGACATTTACGCGGGTGAAACCGCGGGGCGCAGATAGTAGATTAATAAATACAAGAGTCGGAATTTCCGTCACTCCTGACATCAAATTGATGGATAACATCCACCTTAGGAGTGCCAATAAGATTAACTTTATGTACTAATATAAAACCGAAACGATTTTACCTACAATCAGAGTTACCAAGACTTTTAATTTTAGGCATTCTAACATTCAATTCTTCGATATATAGTTTAGGTCGTAGATACTTCAAGTCAGAAACACACATACTAGTAACTTGCCTAAAAGTAAGCAAGCTTGCATGCCAGTGTAATAATTCACCTATTAGAAGTTGTTAGGGCACATGGCATGCAAGCTTCTTGCATACTTTTGCGCAAGACACTGGCAGGTGCTTTCCTGGCTCTATGTAGGTCGCTTGATTCATTCAGATCTTCTTTTTGGTCAGGAACCAGGTCTGCATGGGTTCTGCCTTCCCTTTCATGGATACGTGACCACGGTATGTTAGTTCGAATTGTTCGTCGTAGTTATCTTCGCGCATCAGGTAGCTGAAAAGAAAGAAATAAGACTTTTAGTGAAGTTTGTTTCATGTTTAGTTTTATCCAATCTTGGGTTAACAACGACTATCTTTGTATTTTGTATTTCAAGGTTGCTAATTTGGCCCTTCTTATGCTGTGCCTTCAGGTGCGCGGTAATCAAAAGAGTTACTCTTACAAATATTAATAAATTTAAATAAGCCAAAAGCTCTTTCTCTGATTTCACATAATTTCATTCTTTCATCTTCACTCTTTACAGCATAATAAGATACTCAGCTGAATCAAGTTCACGTATAGCTTTAACCTTCGTTGGGCTATTGGTAGTAAACGCGAACGCTGCTAAATTTGTGATCCTGGGTGCAATACTACTTGGTTCTGTATTTAGGAAATTCTCAGTTGTTACGAAAGAGCAATTCTCAGTCACAGAGAATTCTCTAGCTGTTGCTTCAAGTCTGCATTTGTGCCTTCATAACATAATCAGCCCAAGTCACAGTGATCAAAGGTAAGTATATCAAACCATGATCTGCTCTAAGCATGACTAGCCTTTTTCAACTATATTGGGGTCGCCAATCAATGAGAATTTTTTATAGGCTGAGCATGCAGCTAATACTCAGCCTATAATGATTTCACTGCTTAGACACAGGCCTCCTCTCAGTGAGACGGAGTTGGCCGTAATCCACCACGCAGGCCCAGTGCATGTTGGTGGATGTCACATTACATTGTAGTGATTAATCGCTATATCACAAGGGACTTAGTGTGACTATATAAACCTCTGCCTGTTCTTATGTAAAGTATAGACACTAGCAAAAAAGTATCGACTTCCTAATGTGCCAAGACTATCGCAGCTATAAAATAGGAAACTACTAGTGAGTAAGGCTTCCCAACATAAAGGTAAGAGGATTATACTGCACTTGCAAGTTTTCTTAGTAAAACCGAGGGGTAAAAACTGATTTCATGGCTATTGTTTCACCAACAGTGGTGGTAGACAGTCATCCTCGAAAATTGTGTATAAAAAACAGTCACATATAACAAGAATGTTTAAAATAATAAATAGTGAATAGTTTTTACAATTCAGAACACAATTTTGATACTGGTTCTATTAAAAAGATAAAATCAAAAGTCAAAATGATATCTCTCAAATTGTAACAAAATATTTTGTATCGTTTGAGCTTTTTATATTTTGTTGGGAAAATTGTTGTGTTAAATATGGATACGTTCATGGAGTATTATTTTGAAGGAGTGTTCAGTAACATGGATCGCGACTGTTTGAACGAGAGGTACAAAAGGCGGGAACTCGTTGAATACTTCAATACTGTCATTGCTGGTTGTGCGAAAGGTTTTATTTTTAATATTTATATTTAGTTTGACTCTTTTGATCTATTCTTTTATATTTTACTAGCTTCTGCCCGCGACTTCGTCCGCGTGAAATTTCACCCTCTTAGGGGTGGAATTTCGAAAAACCCTTTCTTACTGGATACCTACTCTTCACAAAGAATACACCCTCCAAATTTCATGTTTCTAGGACCAGCGGTTTAGACTGTGCGCTGATATATCAACAATCAGTCAGTCAGTTTACCATTTTATATATATTTTATATACATTTTTGGTCTTGATCTGTCCGTTCACAGTTATTTTACCACTGATTTGCAGATTTTGCAAGAATAAAGATCACTGTGATTCGGACAGTTCCAAATCACAATGATCTTTATTCTCATTCAAATAAGGTTGCTTTTGGGTTCCTGCCAAATCTGTCACAATCATTGTGGCCTTTATTCTCGTTACATTAAGGTTGCTGCAGTCACAGGTAAAAACACTGGACGAACTGTAATATCACGAATAACACTAGTGCTTTCATTCCCATTCTTACAGATTTCGTAAGTTTAGGACGAGAATTAATTCAGACGAGACGACAATTATTGTGACAATCATTCGTATGTCCACTTTCCAGATAAGTGTATATTACTAAATAATAGGATGAACTGTATTTATAAATTCAATCTTTGTGGAATTTACAGTTACTTAAGTAAATTCATTTAATACCACTTTCCATTTCCGATACTCAATTCAGATGGTGTTCAGAATTATAAATAAATCAGCTCAATCAAAATATAAATCCGTTTATAATATTACCTATACACTTATTTTCACCCACAATTGAGTACCCTGTTCGTTAACAAAGACCACACAGCTTTGAAGATTCGCAGAGAAACGTCTTCAGTCATAAATAGCATTTCAAGTAAATTATGATAGTCTAGCAAAACTAAGTTTATTGCCTATTAATAAAAGCTTTCTCCACAGTTTATGTGACTTTGATTATTGCGATTCAATGAAATTTTATGATCATAATACTTAGAAAATTGTGTAGTAAAGCTATAACTTCATTGATTGATAATTTTGACACACTTAAAAAAGGCGATAGTTATTTCTTGACCATAATTATTAGACAGATAATACCTACTAGTCAAAATTGAAACTACCTAACGAATATTAAGACCTGTTTAACAGCGTTTACGCCGTATGGCATTTCATACAAACTTTCAAGCCCTTATTTTTCGAAATTAATGAACCGATTTCATTGAAACTTCATACGCATAAGCACAAGCACCTTTGTATCCACAAAGGTCTAAAAAAATTGTAGAGAACATTTTCGACATGTCTTACTTACGTAAAAAAAGATAACTAGAAACCTCTGTTTCTATGGAAAATTTAAAATTGGTCTAATTTGGCTGTAACACTATATTTCGAAAATGTTCTTTAATAACTTTTTAGACCTTTGTATCCTGCCGCGTATGAAGTTTCATTAAAATCGGTTTATTCATTTCGAAAAATAAGGGCTTGAAAGTTTGTATGAAACTAGAAATTTGTACTGCGATGCAACAAGATCTATTTATACCAATTTGGTAAATCCGGACATGTTTTATTTTATTTCTCTAACCGAAAACTATTTGTTGTTGAATTGGAATAGATTTTGTTCCCCATGGGCAATTATTCTAGAAAATGATCCAGAATAAGACGTTTTACGACGTTGAGGTTTTGACGTTTGTTTCGGTTTGTATTTTCCTATGGTGAAACGATAACCAAAAAAAATGTAGTGTACACTTTTTCTGAAAACGACCCAAGTTACATACAAAACAAAACAACAATACGATCTCCTCATTACGGATAATAACAGAATATAAGCTGCTCATGATTGAAAGCTTACACTCCCAGTCTCTGTTAAGTACCGAGTTCAGTCCTTTGTCAAAATTAGGAGAGCTCTTACTTTTACGAGTAACCGACTCACAGCAACAGCCGGCACAAAAATTTACAGTTTGACTGATAATAAATACGACTATGATCAGTAAAACTGCCAAATCTGACCATGCTTCTAAAACTAGACATTTAAGTTACACTTTTTTTTAGGTCAGAACCATTCAGACAACACATCATGCAAGAACTTCGTGATGTCAGCATTGAAGTACCACAACAACTGCAAGACGGAGAATGGAGAAGTGTGCCGAATGGGGAAGTACCACAACCTGTTATATGTGGCCATGAAGCTAGCGTTCGATTGGAGCTTGCAGGATAATGAGGTGGTGGCCGCCTTGTTAGACGAGATATACGCTTGTGAGAAGACCTTTGAGAGAATATTTTTAGGTACGTTGGAGTCTTATAAAAATGCTATTGGAGACAAAATACTATACGTAACTCGACTAAAGATCAAAAACCTTCAACCCTAAGTAAAATTTCTGCATTTATCCCAGCAATGCGAACTCTTTAAGCTGTTTATGCATGTCCTTAGTTTAAGTTTATGGATTTTTTGTATCGAAAACTAATAAGGTGAATGGATAGTGGTAGACCGCGAAATTCAAAGTGTCTTACGTTTTTTGCAATTTGCAGGTCAGTGTCAGATTGTATCTCGATCAAAATATGCATATTTAGAGAATTATAATCATTAATATATCTTTCTAAGTTAGATTTCTACCACCAATCTCATAAGAAAAAGTGTTAATGGTAGAAATATAACTTAGAAAGATGTATTAATGATTCTAATGATTTTATTTCTCTAAATATGCACCTGTTATTGTCGCGAATCATATTTTGATCAAGATACAATCTGAAACTGACCTGCAAATTGAAAAAAACGTAAGAAAATTTTAATTTCGCGGTTACCACTACCCATTCACCATAAGCAAGAACAACTGATCAAACATTATTATAATTTTTCCAGGAGCAATATTTGGAACATCAGCACCATATTTCTTAGCTGGTTGGAAATCAGACTTCATGGATAAAGAAGAAAACGTACATGCTCTAGTCTTCTATCTAGACCATGCAACGAACGCTAACCTTGAGTACAAAGAAAACGGAAGATCTTATCGTTTCATAGACGTGCCTTTGGAAAGCTGTGGCCATGCATCTCCAGTAAGAGTCGTGATACAGATGGGAGCATCAGAAATGTTAATGATACTACTGAGATTTGGTGCAAGAATAATGGCTGATACGGCCTCCACAAACCCAATTGAATCAATTCTGGATCGACTCAATGAATACAATAGAAAGTATCCATATGAATTAGTATCTTGTCTAAAGTTAGCAATGAGAGCTGTTCCAAGCATTTCATTATCGATAAACAAAACACTGTTTAAGGAACTGGAACTGCCTGATGATTACAATTATCAAAGGAAACTGATGCTGGAAAAGTATGGAGATATCCTGGCAGATCATTTAGTACCAACTTCTAGATGTGGCTTGAAGCCAGTGGAGTTAAAGCATCTGTCTAGATGTGCGATCAGGCAAATGCTATGGCAGAATTTTGAGCTGCCATTCGGAATACAGAAGTTGCCTATTCCTTTAACTTTGCAGCGGTATTTAGATCTGTGTGATGATTAAAGTTTTGTGACCTTTATAAATTTATTTAGTTTTTATTTTCCTTCTTGATAGTGTATGTGGTCTGTCTCTCAAAATTATCTTTGATTACAGTTATAATTTTTTTTTTTTTCTGTTTTGATTGAAATTGTCCGTTCATTATGTTTCTAAGCTTATTTGATACCTGTTTTTTAAAAGCTGCCTATAGTATATAACTTGTATGTGTCTTGCAAACTGTAAATATAAGTTGGTTAATTATAAATATTTAAATACCCAAAATCACTAGCGTCGGCCTACCACCTTTTGAATGCTTTGGAATCGCTCCATAATCTTTCTAGTTTACCATTACTACCCTTTTGATATATAATTTAGATTGCACCATCAGTAAACTACAAAAAATATATCAAATATTGTACCCATAAGTATCCTCGCTGACGTTAATAGTGCCAGGCACACCAGTAGTCTCGCAGCGGCTGGTCAAGTTGACTGTGTTCCCGAAGAGGCAGTAACGAGGCATGCGGTGACCAATCACACCAGTCACTACCTCACCGGTGTGGATGCCAATTGTGATGCCCTGGATTAATAAAGAACATAGTTAATTGAAAAAGAAAAAAATATCAAAAGTATAGTGGTTGGATCAACCACTAGAATATTAGAAGAAACTAGATGACAGTCTGTTGATCCAACCGCTATACAGCAGGACTTAAATATTGGGCAGATGCATGTAAATTAACGAAAGAATTTATAAATGGATAAGGAACACTTTATGATGGCTTCTATAAATAACGAAAAAAATATTCTTACAACAGGTTCTCCATCAACCGTGACAGTTTGAGACAGGTCCATCATCTCCAAAGCAAGAAGAGAGATATGCTTGGCATGTCCCACCTCGTACTCTGGCAGACCAGACACCGCCATGTATTTGTCACCAACTGTCTCCACCTGAAATGTTGAAAAGACATGTCTCTATCTCTGTAGTCGGTCCCTCAACGTCTGAGGATCGTGGTCAGCTTCGGAGTTGCATCTGGAGCGGATGATCCGCCTCCACCGGTTTCTGTCCAGCGCATCCCTTACCACCGTGTAGAATTTAGAGGACGATGATTTCGTCATTTGATCGGTCCATCGTGTTGGTGAACGAGCGTGCGATCCTTTGCCTTCGGTGTTGCCAACCACAATCAGTTTTTCCCAACTTTCATCGCCTCTGCGTACTATGTGGCCGAAATAGGAGAGAATGCGTTGTTGACATATGAAAAGACATGTTGTGAATCTTAGTTGTCAAAGTGAATATAATTATCCTACTTCTACCTTTGTTGGGAGAGGGAGACCTGTAGAGACCTCAGTAGGTAATGTTCCCAATGCTGGGCCAGTGCCCAGGATTGGGAACATTACCTACTGAGGTTATAGGTGGATTATAGGAGGAACATTATAGGTGGATTACGTTAACTTTTCTTGTTAATAAGGTATTGGTCCAAAGAAATCAAATGACAATGACGATGAAGATATTATTATCTTCATCGTCATTGTCATTTGATTTTTCTGTTTCTGTAAACTCGAGATTGATTATTCAATCTCGAGTTTACAGAAACACCAAGTTTCATCTATTTATTATTAATATTACTAAATGGATCTACGCTTTTCTTCATAGGGTCTACAATAAATTTTATTGTATATCAAAATATCTGATTCGAAAGCATCTAAAAATCAGAAAGTAGAAACACCTGCGTCTATTAGTTAACTTATTTTATATGCGTGAGGTAATACAGACATCTGATCTTTCAGATGTGTGTCAGATGTCCTAGCATATCCTTATGCTATTGCCTATAATTCCCATATTACATCATCATCATCATTTCAGCCGCAAAATGTCCACTGCTGGACATAGGCCTCCCCCAATCACCGCCACTTAGACCGGTTCTGTGCTTCTCGCATCTAGCAGATTCCTGTGGCGTTCACCAGGTCATCTGTCCACCTTGTAGTAGGTCTTCCAACGCTACGTCTTCCGGTATGCTCATACCTACTACTAGAATATCCAATATTACCTTATAAACATTAGGATTCCTCTTCGGATCAGTCAGCACATCGAACGCAGTATACAGATCATTCAGCATCCTAACGATCTTCATGGCACCCTTATGGTCAGTATGCCTGGCGCAGTAGTTGGCGAACCCAACGATGCCGCTGAAGAGTAACGTGACGGTGTCGTACCGACGAGCCGGGACCGGGCGCTGGTGACGGAGCTCGGTGGCTACGCTGATTGGTAGGACTGAGTAGAGGAGCCTGCAACAAAATCATTAGGGGTTTTCTGTATAAAGTTATTCTCTATATGATACCCTATGAGATGCTTAAACAATTATTCACCGTTGGCTCCGAATAGAATGATTAAAGAGGAAGGTGCTTTTATGTCAAATCTATTAATTAACTAGCTTTTACCCGCGACTTCAACTGCGTGGATGTCGGAAAATATCTCACGGGAACGTACTACCGGGATTAAAAGTACCCTATGTGTTAATTCAGGTAAACAATGTATTATTAATGTGTTTTACACACCAATAAAGCTCCCAGTCGGCATGATTTTTTCCGACAAACTTAACCATCATCGTCATATTTTAGACAATTTATACAAAACCACACCTAAACCTTCTTCATGAATCATTCGTCCTTTGGTGAAAACGTATGAAAATCCATTCGACACTTTTTGAGTTTATCCCGTTCAGAGAGACAGACAGATGCAGTGGGAGGACTTTGTCTTATAATATGTAGTAATTATTAACAGGAAAGGAATAAGGTGACTTTAAAGTAATTAGCGTAGACTTACTTGGCAGTATGCTCAATAAAATTGGCTTGATTAAACCCAAGTCGATCGTCACTGACAGAAACGTAATTAAGATGCATCGGTCAATAGAATAAAATAGCGCAGAATTTGAGTAACATTGACGAAACTCGATGTGTTGATGTTGTGCAGGCCGTTGCCTGCTGGTTAGTTACTAAAGACGAATATTATGATAACAACCACTCAATCAAACGCCAAAACAGTTGAAGCTCCACAAATACCTGTCAGTCTTTTGTTTCTCAGAATCCAGCTCTCGGAAGGTCTGCTGCAGCTTGTCAGTGAGCACCTCTAGGTTCTGTGTGAGCTTGTAGTCTGCTTCAAACTGTTCTGACATGAGGACGAGGTCGCGAGTAGCGTCGTGGAGAGGAATGTCAGCGATGCAGAGGCCACGGCTAAAAGATGAGATGGTGATGTTTTAGGTACTGTTTAGGAACATAAAATTTTAAATGAATCTGTCAAATTGTGCGTCAGCGGAAGTTTTCAGAAATTCAAAATACTCTTTTACTAAGGTGATTTAAGAATTGAGTCAGTCGAAAATAATCACTTTTACTAAGTTGATTTATGAATTGTGTGAGTCAAAATAAACTCTTCTATAGATATGATTAAAAAAGATGTAAGTGATACACACATTCAGTGTGCATGACGTGTAGTTGTTTTGATTTAATATCACCAAAAATAGATGCTTTTATAAATGGTTCGATTGAAAAATAAGAATGAATTACCGTGTCAAATCATCCAAGTTAGTCACGCTGGGATAGCATTGGAATACAACCACGTCTGTCTCCGGAATGTACAGCATTTGTCCCTGAAATTATAAAAAAATACCGAATTTACTTAGATATAATTAATTAATCGATGTTTTTTCTTTCTGGAGTTGCAATTTTTTGTTATTATGGCTGCTAGCTTTGCATTAAATTTCATGGAGCACAATAGGACATGAAGCCCTTCTAGATGTCCAATGTGTCTAAGGCTTATTATACGAAGTCATCTACTAGTGCCACTTTTCCCTTCAGTAGCCACTAATGGAACTATTAATTTCCGCCATCTTTTTAAGTAACATACTGTTTATTACATAAACTCCTTGGTTTATTGTCATGGGGTCCATATAAACGAAGCCGCCTGCTGGCTGGCGAAACCCAATGTAACAAAAATATACTGTGATTACCATTTATCTTAATTTGACCGAGATGTATCTTTTGAGAGTATAGGTATGATTGTTGCGAAGTCTAGGTGCGACACCCAAAATACAGGAGTCCTGCCATTTTTCTGTAGTAACGACGTAAGATTGACAAAAGTAGATATCCTACGCCAAAGCTTTCCTTGGTCCTAAAAATTTATACTTCAATTTAACTTCTATAAACCGTGCAATCTTCGTCGATTACTGCAATAATTCTAAGCCGTTTTAATAAAACTTTCACCTTACCTTCAGACGAAGAGAAGCAATATCCTCATCAGCGGCTGTGACGGTCATCTCTTCTGGTTTAGTCTTCAGCACATACACTGTGTTGATGTGAGCTAGCACATTGGCGAACGTCATCTCCAAGTGAGGTCTCACCTGGAATAATATTGAGAAAATAATAACAATGAATTTAACCACTAATCTAATAGTAACATTTATATTTTAAAAGGATTTTAAAATTAAAATATCTTATTTAAATATCACTATAAGTTACACAAAATATATTATTGTGTGTAATTTGTGGTTAGCTACTGTAATAAGACTTTTTATACCTTCATCTAAAATATTTTTCGCTTCAGTTTTAAACGACATACCGTATCCAAAACATCAGTGATCTTGCATCCCTGCCTGGTGACCCTCGGCATCAGACGAGAGACAGTACGTCCTGCCTGCACGATGTTTAGCTCTCGGTCGAACATCAGGTGGAAGGGGAAGACGCGGCAGAATGTTGCTGGACTCACTTTGGGCTCTGGAATGTGTTAAAAATTTCGTTTAGATGGTGAGGAACTGAGTTGGCGAGATATTTACTTATTTATTTATTTATCCATTTATTTCAGTCATCAAAGCCCATATAAACACATACAATACAATATTAATATAGCTTAAAAATACTATAAATACATACAACATTATATTAACACTAAAAACTAACGCACACGAAGTGAGATTCTCTGATAAGCTTCATATTTCAAAAGTGCCTGTAAATGGTTTAATTGAAATAAATGCTTTGAGTTTGAGTTTGATATAAAATTTTAACGGAGTAAAATTTTTTTTTTCTCGAAAAAGTTTTTGGTACCATCACATGGGCGTAAGGTGAAAAATTTATTCACTGTTCATTACCTTTCTGTTATACAATAGTTCTTGTAGTAACGAAACGGCCAAGCCTCATATTTTGACTAAGGTGTAGAGTTTGTGAAGTTAGGGCGTGTAGAGTTAGAAGCTTGGCTCTACATGAGATCTGATAACTTTTTGGCAGTGCGAGCCATAAGTGGTCTCGTCTTGGCAACATTTTACATGAAAATGTTTGATTGCACTTTTCTATGGAACAGCAGTTTTTTAGGGTTCCGTACCCAAAGGGTAAAAACGGGACCCTATAAATAAGGCTCCACTGTCCGTCTGTCCGTCTGTCACCAGGCTGTATCTCAAGAACCGCGGTAGCTAGACAGTTGAAATTTTCACAGATGATGTATTTATGTTGCCGCTATAACAACAAATACTAAAAACAAAATTAAATAAATATTTAAGGGGGGCTCCCATACAACAAACATTTTTTTTTCCGCGTTTTTGTCTTGTGGTACGGAACCGTAAGTTTTTTTTTTACATCCGGCGAAAAAATTGTACTCTGGGGGGTCGTCTTACAGTTTGTGCGTCGATTTACCTGTCACCATGTATGTAGGTACTAAAGGCTAGGCAATAAAACTTTACCGAAAAATCTTCAGCTAATGACAGCACAAGCCCGTTTCACAAAAACTTACAGGTCGTATCAATCATCAATAAGTCGAAATAGTTAAGTAAATAGTTTTAGTTCTAAAATCTTACCAAGAGACAAAGTTTCGATTTCAGCCATCTCTGGCGCGCACACTCGTCCAGAATTCGATGTCTCAGTGATGAGGAACTGTACGTGGTCGCATTCTTCTTTAGTCTTCAAGATCTCCACTTTCACTTCGGTGTCATGGAGTTTGCTGGCGACCGTCTGAGACAGAATGAGTTTACCTAACTATTAACATCTTGAATTTGGGCAGAGCAAGATGTTTTTTTAACTGACTTAAAAAAGATAAAATTTATGTAAGCAGATAAATTCTGAGTTTTATAATTCCCTGAGATTTGAGGACTGCGCCCTAGTTGTGTGATGCACTTTCAGTCACAATCTCGACGCCAACGGGTGTAGAGATCGTCGGGTCGTCGGGAATTTGCAACGGTAAACTGTGGCAGGATACTCTTCCCCCTCCTACTCACTACCTTCCACCAAAGGAGCATCTCCCTGCAGGGTGTAACCTTCCGTGGCCCAATTGGAAGTCTCTGAACCGTCTCCGGACACAAGTGGGAAGATGTAAGTCCAACCTGGTAAAGTGGGACTACCTTGACGGGACGGCAGAAGGATGTGATTGCGGAGCTATGTAAACACGGACTGTCTTCGTCATTCATAATGTTATCCTTTTATGATTCTGCCAAAGTGGAATTTTTAGGCCCCCAGATAGATACTTAAAAAATATCATGAATTCGTAACAAAACTAGTTGTCAACAAATTTTTGAACTAGGAACTAGTTTTCTCACGACCATCACGAACAGGTTTTTTAAATAGGTTTTCCATAACGAACTAGTTTTTCAACTAGTTTTTCCATCATGAAATAGTTCCTCAACTAGTTTTTCCATCATGAAATCGTTCCTCAACTAGTTTTTCCATCAAGAACTAGTTTTTTTTTTAATGTAATATTCTTGTTACTAAGGTGATATAAAATGTTCAGCATTTCTTACCTTGACAATACCAATGACGATATGCTCCAAGCCAGGTCTGTCAGAATAATAGTGGAGCACTAGGGCTCCGTCTTCAGGACGTTCAGTGCATCTGAAGGAAGGCGAACGCATGCCAGGGTACAAGGTACCCAAGTGATCGTGCAGGCCGTCCAAGTTCTGGAAAAGAATAATGTAAATAGTTTTAGTTGGAGCTACTGCAAAATTAACCCATGTTCAGTAAGGCAGTAAGTATGAAAAGTTTAAAAAATGTAGAATGTTTTATGAATTTTGAGAAAATGACGGCAGTCAAAACTTTAATGAAATTAATAAGAGGCTGGTAATTGCGTAACACATAAACAGTAGGAATGGCTTTCATTTTGACAGTTTAACAGCATTCATTGCGTTATTAACGTTGTTGAGCAGACATATTTTTCGAACTTAAAAAGAAATGGATTAGTAATATCCTTCAAAATTATTCAGATTGAGATTGATAGTGTGTTACGCAATTAGGATGCTGTTATCGTAGAAAAAAAGAATCAGTAGATAAGAACAACAAACAAAACTGTTATTTGACAAACCTTTTAACTTCTTCATGAGCTTGAGAGATTCTCTAGTTATTTACAAGTTTTCGTTTTCGTAAATAAACATAAAAGTATTGTTCTGTATTGAATCTTCTGATTATCACAAAACAGCTGAGACTGATAGGCGGCAACAAAACAACACCTAGCAGCGCCTCACGTGGATTTAACCGTAAACTTCTATTGATCAGTGGTCAGCATTCATAATAAGACAAAAGATTTTAAAAAGCATTATATTTTTACGGATACCGGTAAATGCTAAGATTTTTGATAGTGACACATTGGCGGTATTCCGTTAAACGTTTTATTTCAATATCTCGCTCATAGATGGCGGTAATTTCAATTATTTTGATGCTATGACAGTGTCAAGCTTGACTTGTATTGATCTTTGCTCATTCCAACAAATTGAGACTGAATATGAACTATAATCCGTTGTCAATTAAAGAACCTGCAAGAAGTCCCGCGGTGTAGCTCCCAAAACTTGCAAAATCTTATCGTATCCGGAGTCTTGACAGAACTCGAAGAAAGTCTTTCCAAACAACTCCAGAATTGCATCAGCTGGGATTTCTGGAATTAGATAAGATCATGTTAATGATAGAAAAGTTTTATGCTATGTTCACACGCGCGCGTTCAACTCGACATTCAACGTGCACATTCACATTCACGAGCGTGTAAACGGTACGCCCGAGCCCGTAAACGCGCCTGTGAACGTGAATCAAAGAGTAAAGTAACTATATAGGAAAAGAGTAACAACTCTGTGGTAAAATTTGCATGTATGGAAAGTGCTGCCACCTTGAGTTTGGCGAGTGAACTAAGGCTATACACCTACCTATAGATATAAATATACACCTACCTATAGATATGCAATGCTTATTAGTTAACTATCTCAAATATTCTCTCGTATATTGACTCGCTACTCATAGTAATATGCATACTTACTTACTATGAGTAGCAACAAAACCAATAACAGTAACAAGTAACTATTAAAACAGAAATAACTGAGATAAACTCGGAAATTCGGGAAGTGCATCAACATCGGGAAAGCCGGAATTGACAATATGGCGGATGGCCGCAGTGTTGCCAACAGATAAACTAGCTCTCCACCAGATTCAACTTCGAAAACCACTAACAAAAAATCGGCCCTACTCCAAAATTCGCTAAAATTTCCACTTAACACAATTTTAGGTTTTTGCAAAAGAAAACAGTTATTAAAGTAGTTATATTAGTTAAAAATGTTCTTTATTATTAGTTATTATTTATAATAAAATATTAAATATCAGTAAATCAACATGCAATATTATTAGTAAATCAACAAGTCAAGATGAGGAACATAAACATTATTCAATAAGAACAATAACTAGGATAAAAACTGATATTCTAAAATTAGTCTTCTTCAGATGAATTTTTGTCTGCACCATCGTTGGTTTCACATTTATAATAAATGATTCTTTGGTACTGATTTGTTAAAGAACTTTTATTAGAATTTACCTACACAGTAAAAGTAAATACTTCTGAAAATTAAATGAAGTAAAAATAATATATTTCGTAACGTTTTAGTGGCTTAGTGGTTGAGTGATAGCATTTTCAGTAATTGAAACTGAATTCTACTAAACCACTAGAAAAACCACCAGCCACTAAAAGTAATAGTTCGCCACTAAAAGGGGGGTCGAAACCGCCCGTAGACAGAGTAATCTATAGACTCATGGTTTCCGTGTCACCGAAAGGGACAAAAAATTCTGGCAATCTTCATCATACTATCATTTTTACAGCTTATTACACTGCACCTTACCATTTTCACAGTTGCGCAAATGTACTGTTATTGAATTATGCACAAAAAAGGTCTTATTTTCCGTTTAATCGCGGTGTAGTTTTTATTGTTTCATTTTGATTTCATGCATAAACGTCAAACTTGTTGTGCACATTGATGTGCTTAGCCGACACGCAGTAAGGGACAGAAATATAATTACTCTGTCTCTTTTCTTTGCTAGTGACGGTAATATATTTCTCTTTTTCTTGTGCGAATGAAAAAGAAGATATACAGCAGTCTATAGTTGACTCTGTCTACGAAACCACCAGTGGAAAATCCACTAAGTTGGTAACACTGGACGGCCGGCGACAATGACATTTGTTTGACAAACAAGACAAGATGGCTGCCAAGTTTTGTTAACACTCCAAACTCCAGATGTCGCTGTCGTCTATGGAAATTGTAACAGTTCTAAGTGTGCCCCCCCTGACGTGAATGCCGCGAACCGGGCGTGCTGACTGACACGACGGCGTGCGTGTGAACAGCTTGAATGTTCGCCGACCTGGGGCGGGCTGCATGCCGCGCAGCCCGCCAGGCAGCCCGCCGGGCTGCACGGCGTGCATGTGAACATAGCATTAGGTACTTAAACACCGTACACACGATTTATGAAAATGGAATTTGAGATCAAAAATGTAAACAAAGAAATGTCATTATCAAAATGACGTTTCAGGGGTATTCAACATTGCCCTAGTTAATACAATTATTTGATTTTAATATTATTCGTGCTCAAAATAAAACATATTTTAGCGTAAGATCTCGTCATATACCAATGAAAATAAAACATTTCTATTCATATTAAGCAAGTAGTTCATAAGAATAGAATCATATAATTTACTATCAGTTCAGAAATGCCCAAAATCTCGGCGGCCTTCTTGGTCGACGGCCCTGGCTGAGCATCCGTAGTAGGTACGTCTATTTTATTACGCGTAAACACGATTTACGCGACAGAAAAATAAACAAAAACGTAAAATACAACAAGGTTGTGAATAAATCGAGAACTTACGCAGTACTTCAACGGCAGCGGTGATCAGGTGATAGGTAATCTCGTCTTCGTAGATCTGCCGCACAAGGAAGCTGCCTTCCATTGACACGTCCGCCTTTTTCCTGCACAAGAAGATTTATTTGATATTAGTTTCTACCCGCGACTTCCTCCGCGTGAAACTTGTCGTCGTCATCGTCCCCCCGTCGCATCTCATCCTGACTTTTTTACCGACTTCAAAAAAAAGGAGGTTATCAATTCGATACGTATGTATGTAATATTATTGGAATTGCATTATATTCACATATGATGATCTATTAGGGCTTCCAAACAAATATACAAAATTTCATAGACGTATGTATGTATGTATGTTTGTCCACGCATATCTCCGGAACTATTAATCGGATCGTGACCATTTTTTTTATTGGCTTACATTTTCTTCAACTTAGGGAACAGTGCAAGTTTCATCAAGATCGATTCAGTTATTCGATTTTCAAGATATGGACTAATACGTGTAAGTGTGACGGCCTGGCTTATTGATACGAGCTACGGGTGTAGTGTCAAAGGGAAAACATCTCAAAACCTTGGTCAAATACTAGTGCAAAAACTAAAAATTACGAAATAAAAAGTAATTTAAAAAAATTAAACCGACTTCAAAAAGAAATTAACTCAAAATTATGAAATAACTTTAATTTCGGAAGTCGGTGGCATAAAACTAAAATACAGATCCCAAGACACCGACTTCCGAAATTAAAGTTATTTCATAATTTTGAGTTAATTTCTTTTTGAAGTCGGTTTAATTTTTTTAAATTACTTTTTTTTTTCTTTTTACTCTACTCCTAAGGGTTATTGATGAAAAGAAAAGCAGATAAAAGTAGAAACGAGTGAAAATTTATGTGTTATACTTTAGAAAAAACATTTCCAACTTACTTGATCGTCTCCCATGTTTCTTCGTCAAAAGTTTTGGTGACAAGCAACTCGAGGGCGTAGTTCACAAACCCGTACTGAAAAACGACAACGGTATGCAAATTATTATTTATTGCTTAGATTTATATTATTCAAAATGTTGTTTTGAAACTTACCATGTTCGGGTTTTATTTATGACTCTGTAACAAAAGTCATAGAATAAATTATTTGGCATATATAGTAAAATGTTTTGGAAACATAGAAAAGATAATTACAAATGTCTACAGTTTGTAATACGTCCAACAATGTAATAATATGACATTCTTTTGAGGAAAGAACCACACAGATTGAGAGGACCTGTCCAGTCAGTGCACGCATTTGTCAGAAATCGTGCAGCTCAACTCAAGACTTAAGGAGCTCAACGATTCGACGAACAATATCAAAGAAAGGGACATTTGGGTAGGCCACATAAATTACTCAAACTGCCAGATTATTTTTCAATCCCCATAAATTATCACAGAAAAAGATCCAAAAACTAATCAGTATGAAATATTGAAAGGAAGAACTGAAAGTTTCACACTACATTAGGTAGAAAACTCATTTTCTTCATGCGCTATGCTATAATGCTTTGAGTACAAAAGAAGCGGTTTTTGTTTTAATTTTCTACCCTACGCGACGTAAACTGCTACGAAAAACGAATGAGAGAATTTATTCGTTACTAGCTTTTGTCAGCGGCTTTGCCCAAGTGAATGTTCCACGCGTGGGAAGCAAAATATGTGCGCCAAATTTCATCCAAATCCGTTTAGCCGTTTTTGCGTGATTGAGTAATAAACATTAAATAATCTAAAATATTATCGAGAAAAGATTTGATTTTTTGTTTCTTCGTTTGTTTCGCTATACATCCAAATGTCCAAACACCTACAAACTTTCACATTCATAAAAAGTTTGTAGAATAGTAGGATTATTATCTTTTTTTTAATGTTTTTATAAACGGAGCTACCTTTTCGAAAGAGTAGCCGTAAATGAGTTTTCGTTTAGGTCCAGTCTTGCTTTATTGACGCCCATCATCAATATCTTATATCATAATATACCTTTATGTCTCTTTATGAAGTATTTGTGTTCAAATATATAATATAACCGCCCTCACTGGTCTCTCTGTTACAACCGCCATGAGAGAAGCTGAGAACCGAACAAAGTGGAAGAACATCGTGCATGGGCCTTTCAGGGATACGACCTTCAGTAATGAAGTACGCGACCAAGAAGAAGAAGAGATATATAACAATAAAGCAATCAGGATAATTGTATTTAAATACGAGTAAATGAGTGTCTAATTGCCTAATTAAAAGTTAAGGAATTAATTTACTAACTACGTTTCCTTTTTTGCTCGTAAAACGACTTAGCTATTTGCTACTAGATGGCAGCACCATCGCACATTTTCTTACCCAACTGTTACTCTATTACTCACCAGATGTCGCTATATTGCGCATGTATTACAGGCGAAAGGAATAAAAATGTTTTAAAAATAATCAACCATCGCAAGATTAAAAATTAAATCGTAATGTACACAAATAATTAATTAGTTAATTTGAAAAAACTATTTAGGCATTATTACTCTGTATTAAATTGATACAACACATAGGAAAACAATTGTGTAATCCATATTAAAGTAATGTAATTAAAAGTCAATAAAAAAAAACGACAAATCTCGATTTAATTGACTGCTTAAACAACTACAATTAAAAGCAAACAACAACTCGAACAAACATTAATAAAAGAAAAATCCGTCACTAAAATAATAACTATGCCAATTAAGTACACTCGGAAGAAACTCACCTTTTCAAATCCGAAAGTTGGAAACAATTCACAATGTTCACAAACTCGATCGTATTGAAGCCATATAAATTAAATACGTGATGTTTGTTTTTGTTTTAGGCCGTCGTAACACCACCCCACATAACTGAACGCGCCAAGAGTCTGGCGGCAACTGACGTACGCCTGTCATTGGCTGAACGGCTAACGCGTAATTACATACAAAACTAATAAAATTCCGTTCAAAATTGCACTATTAATGCTTGAAATGTAATTTAGAAATAATTGTTAGTTTTGTTTGATGCCAATATGATTCTTTTACTGGTTTTAAGTGCTAAAAAACTGAGTTTACATTTGGCTCTCTAGCGGCATTTTCCGGAACTTATCTAGTTACACTATTCAACAATAGATGGCGTTAGTAGTCGTAACGTATGTGAGGTTCTAGTCGCTGTATTATGATTTTCCTTGAAAATATAATTGGATGTTATACACTAGCATTAGCTGGCGGCTGCGCCCACATGAAAAATAATAATCCACTATCCCAAGGGAAATGCTTTAAAGAGAAAATGGAATGGAATGTCCTTGAAATGGTTTCATTGCATGTAGTTTTTTACTATTGTATTTATAATGACCGTGAAAGGCTAAAAATGGGAGGTATGGGGGCTTGACATGATTTATTCCCTTTGTTGGTTCTAATTCTGTAATGGGATTGTCAATGAATTATGTATCCGTGTAGGGTTCTAATTTAAGTTATAAAGGAACTAGGTATTTGCATTGCGGTACTAAACATAATAATGAATTAAAAGAATAATTTTTATTTGTATCTCAGTACCTACGACTAACTTTGATACCTATTATGCTCTTCTCTTTCTAAACGCGTATTGAGAAATGAGTTAGGTATACAAAAATAGCCTGATGAAAATATCAGCCAGTCAGCAAGGTTGGAAGCGGGGCTGACTGGCCCGAGTGCACTCGGCTATTATACTAAAATGTATTGGAGGCTGTTTTTAACCAATTTTATACGGTTCTTCTGGAACCTCTTTTGATTTATCCTAATAAGATAAAAAACACTTTAAAAAAAACAAAAAGGGAGAAGAGAAGGCGGAGGCCCTTTCTCTTCTCCCTTTTTGTTTTTTTTTAAACTCACTTTTACCGGTCTTTATTGTTAGCCGATGGAGTAAAGCTGTGACCGAATGGTTGCCAAGGTCAGGCCAAAGAAACAGGGTCGCCCAAAATAAAATCACCCGGACGAAATCGCGGGCAGAACGTAGTGAAGAAAATTTCGATACGATCTTTTAGTTTGTAGTTAGCTTTAATAAGTAGTTACGATATTTTATTGTGGGTTTTTAATGTTGTAAATAAAATTTTATTTTCTGTGGTTATAAAAAAAGAACAGTGGCACTCCGGGAGTGCCGACAGAAGTGAAAACAAAACACAAACAGAATACTTTGCCATCACTCACTGACATATATCCATATAGATTAAATCCGAGGACAGCGGAACACATCCGAAGCGGGTATTTGTTTTAATCGTGTTATAAACAAAACACGCGCGGTGTCGCTTACGGTAATAGTGGCGCGAGTTCAATGGTTTTTTCTCATCTCAAAAAACGCACAACGCGCCAAGGAAGTTTTCAATTTAAAAATGTATCCGCCTTATGACACCTGTGCCACCGCAAACGAGGAAGCGCACATTAGCTATCTTATTTTCTCGCTCAAGAAACGTAAAAAAGATTGTAAATAAGATCCGTGGAATAAGAGATACTCATATTAATAGTTCATCGCTGACTTTTCACATCGCCAGTACAATACGACAGACGTAACGTGGCGGGCCTGAACTTCGCGCAGAAGGCTACGCACGAACGTTTTTTACGGAAATTTTATACGTCCCGTTGTCCCCGTGTTGGGGACACAGATTACGGGGACAACGGGAATACAGGGAACGTGAAATCTTAATTGTCCGTTGTCCCCGTTGCCCATACGTCATAAGGGGGACAACGGTAAGGAAATATATTATGACGTCCCGTTGTCCCCGTAAAGGGGACACAGATTACGGGGACAACGGGAATACACGGTTTTTAGTTGATAGCTCTATACTTGTTAATCGGTGGTGGGATAGATGCCTCAAAAAGTACTTATTATACTGTGACTTGTTTCTTAATTCGTACGAATTTGGTTTTATACACCCCCATTAATTTCGCAATTTAATGCTACCCACAAGTACTTAAAACAATAACAAAGCCTCATACACACACAGAACAGTATTAATTCGTAAATAAGGGTGTGTGATATTAATCCATTTGTGTAATTACTAGCCTCACCCACGCGTTGTCAAATCAGAGGGCAAGGCTCGCGTGTTTTCGCTTTCAGAGCCAACTTTATACTTATTAGTTTATGGTATTAAGCTGACCCTAATTGACTGCTAATGTTATGTTGATGTGTTCGGAAAAAAGGTGAAGCCAATAAGCGGAATTAAAGATGTATAAAATTAGTTAGTCACACGAGCAACAAGCGGTAACGGCAGAGGCAACTGCAGCCGTCGACACCCGTCGACACCCGCCATCGACGCGTCGGCAGTTGCCGTCGACAACGTGCCGCTCGTGTATTTGAGTCATCATCATATCAGCCGAAAGACGTCCACTGCTGGACATAGGCCTCCCGCAAGCACCTCCACTTCGACCGGTTCTGCGCTTCTCGCATTCAACGGATTCCTGCGGCCTTCACTAGGTCGTCGGACCACCTTGTGGGAGGCCTTCTAACGCTACATCTTCCGGTACGCGGTCGCCACTCCAGAACCTTTCGGCCCCATCGGCCATCTGTTCTGCGAGCAATGTGCCCTGCCCACTGCTACTTAAGTTTGGCAATTCTTCGGGCTATGTCGGTTACCTTGGTTCTCCTGCGTGTATTTGAGTACGGTGCTCAAATACCCGAGCGACAATTTATCGACAGCCATCGACGCTCGTCGATGGCCGACGGAGTTGCCTTTGGCGTTAACGCGTGCATGAGCACTAATTGTAAAAAAAATCAAATACAAAGAACTGCTTTAATGTTGCCAGTAAAATATATGTATATTCCAAAATCTAACAATAAATTGAAACCTAAAAATACATAAGTGGCATACATTTCGTATGCGAGAAATATTGACATAATCGTATTAACTACTCATATTGACAAACGGCTAATTGGCTGAACCGCAAATCGACATGACATTGTGAACCAGCTATTTTAAATGTTACATCTTAATTGACATTGTTTGGCAAATTGGATTGGTTTTTCTGTTAACTATCCTAAAACATACAGGATGGCAGGGACATCGATGAGTAACCTGGGGGCCTAAAAAGGCCACTTTGGAGAATCATAAAAGGATAACATTATGAATCGTAATATGGCGAAGACAGTCTGTGTTTTTCATTTTTTCGCTGCAATACGTAGGTATAATCAAAGAGATTGGGATTGGATTTGCATCGGATTGATTGGTATTTTAGCACAGACAAATAAAAATAACTAAAAATTCTTCACCAATGGATTTGATACGATTAATTTAATGGTTAACTGTCCATTATGTTATCCTTTTATGATTCTGCCAAAGTGGCCTTTTTAGGCCCCCTGTTATTATGAATTCAGTACAGTCACGAGCACTAATATGTCAACACTTGGCAACTTTCAATAACGATTGTTTCACGAAATAACGAATGCAACGTTGAAATACGACACTTTACTTAGGTATACCTATGGGTTCGAAAATACTATGTTTCTAATAATATAAAATTTCATTCAAAAATAAAGGAGAAAATCGCCTTTGAACAAAGCCAAGTGTATACATACTTATGCTCGTGACTGTACATGATTCTGAACCGCCCTACGTGAAAATTTTTCGTCGGATATTATAAAAAATTGCTGGTCCATACATTTTGACCATGTTAGGTATGCACTTTTCTATGAAACAGCCGATTGTTTTGGTTGATAGACAACGAAAAATTTCTACGCTACGGGGTCTAGAATCATGTGCTGAATTCATGGTTTCAGTTAGCGTGTCCACGTTACCTTGCACATATTTTTAAGGGGCTTACATGACCTAAAGCGCGGTCACAATCGGACTGCATAAACAAGAAAGAGAAGCGCGATGACACAACGCTGCTAATTTATTTACAAAAAATATATTGTTTGGACTAAAAAATTTAAGCACTAGTGTTTTAGTATGTTGCTTGTAGAATAATCTGACAAAAAATCAGAATGATGTACGGTATGTATATTAGTATGGTTTTATTGTGAAAAGAAAGTTTTTAGAGGTATCTTCATGATTTTATTCTATCGTATAAATTTTTTTGTATTATGTTTTCTAGTTAGCATTCATATCCTGAAAAATATCATATATTTTTCTGATTTCGTTTACTGTAGTCGGTCATATACTTTTAGGCATTATAAAACTTGCTTTTTTACGTTTAGGTCCTGTAATCCCCTTAATTAAGCTTGCACAGTCCCACTGCCGAGCAAAGGCCTCCCATCCACCCAAGCCACCTCGATCCAACACATGCTGTATCCTAATTTATTCCAAAAAAAAAAATTATTATGAAAACACTGATTGAAAGCGAAGCTTATATAACGAGCCAGGCTTATATTTTTTGGGTTTGTAAAAAAAAAGTTGTCTGTGTTATCTTATCTAAAAAAAAAACAGGACAATGACCACAAAAAGTATGATGACGTCACCCAAACTTCAAACAGGACAAAAATTTGAAACCTTTCCTAAAAAATGCTACAAAGAAAATGGTTCAATCTAGATTTATAATTTCAGTCCGAAATTAGTTTCTCCGTATCTAAGTAAATTAGATGTTTGTCATCTTCCGTATCCGCTGGAGACATAATGTAATAATTTTTGTTCTGTTTTTTTCTTTAACAGTGTTGCCCTGCTTTTGGCCGTGTCCCCTCAAATTGCCCACATTTACATTTCACGATTCGTTTGAGTGTAAAGTTTTATCTTTTTTTCTTATCGTTTGTTGGTAGGTATGCAAAGTTGCCAGTTATTGCATTCAAAGAAAAGGTTTTTTTTTCTTTGTGGATGCGAAATCATCAAATGACCCCTACCGCTATGGGTGGAGCGGAAGGGAGTGTCAGACTCTTACTGACTAAAACCCACCCGTGTTCCTTCCTTAGCCCTTTATGTTCCGGGCCAGCGGTAACCCTTTCGGACAATCCCGCTGACCCGGCAGAAAGTAGGGGTCTGGTAATATTGTTTGAGTTTTTTTTTCATTTGTTTTGACAGTAGTACGGGTCAAAAACCCGAAACTCTGACAACCAGTCTTACCAAGGGGTATCCATGTAAAATACTGTTATTCAGCTACATCCGGTTAGATTGAAAGCCGACGCCAACATAGTTGGGAAAAAGCTAGGCAGATGACTGGGCCCGCGTGGTAGATTACAGCCCACTACCTCTTGAAGAGAGGATGCCTGTGTCCCAGCAGTGGGAACATTATAGGCAGATTACGTACGTTACATAACCATGAGCTTCGTGGAACACTTAGCCCTTAACTTCACTGTGGTGGAAAATAACGACCACATTACCTTACTTATTGTGGTTGAGACTTTAACAAAAGCGTAGCGTGACCACAAAGGAGGTAGTTTTAACAGTTAATTGCTAAAAATAAGCGGGTTTTTAATTGGAGTCTTCACGTGCTTTGGCATCGTTCGAGGCTACTTTTTTACCGACTTTTAAAGAATTAAACTTTAAATAATTGGGTGTGATAAAATTTGATGTATTGTTGTAAATTGGTAGTCTTAGGATGTGTGATTACTAAATCATATGGTTTTATTTTTTGTTAGCTTTTTAGAACGGACATTTTCAGTCTCGTTAGTTATATAAATTCATACAAAGTTCTAAAGCAGCGGGATTTTGAACGTAGCACGTAACAGACGTCCATTTTAAACTTTTATTTTGAATTTATGGCGTTTTATCATACTTAATATTATATTTATGAAAGTTTGGATGTTTGTTATTCAATCACGCAAAAACGGCTGAACGGCTTTGAATATAATTTGGCACACAGATATAGTTAATAACCAAAAAAAAGTGTGCCCAATTAAAAGTATCCTTTGTTAACTTAGGATACTTTTTAACCCGTTAGTACGTCCGCATGGGATAATTACCGACCTCCAAGTGGGTGAAGCCACGTACAGACGCCAGCACATCAAGCTATTACAATCTGTCAAATTTCTTTAATAGATTTTCAACTTTATCGCTAAAGCATAAGGTTCAATGTTGGTTGGGATAATTTCACAGTTTCGGGTAGCTTGGTATGCTGGCGCCTGTACAAAAGCCAGTACTTTTATAAAAACGAACCTCGTTTCAAAAACAAAGGCAAAGACACGTCCTTTATAGACCCTCCAAACTATTTTTACACTGCCATGGTCTAGTGTTTCAAGCCAGACCAACACAAAACCCTGTCCATATATTGGGTATCAAGTACCAACTCGTTGGTTATCTAGCTGTCACCATTCGTTTACCCGCAACCCGCATCAAAGTTCCTGTGAAATTCAATGCGGCTGGCCGCACCGAAACACCACAGAGGGATTTTTAAAAATGTCGGGATTTTGAAACTAGAATAATATTGAACGGATTTTAGTTAGATAGGGTGAATTTATCGCTTTTCAGATTGAAAGAAAAGAAAGAAGAAAGAAAATACATTTATTTAGCACAGACTAAAAGACACACAATACACAGATGGTCAGATAATAGCCGTACATCAGATAAAAACAAAAAATTAAAAGGATAAAAATAAAAGTGCAAAGTCCGATGTAAGAAATTAGCAGGAATGTGTGCCTCACGGCTGCGCCAAAAAGGCCCAGTTCAGCAAAAATGCCAGACAACTAGTGCCTGACGCTGGTTTTCAACTGGACCTGATGTGTGAGGTGACGGATATAAACCAGTTATATTCTGCAACGTGACGTGTGTATGCATAATTACATAAATAAATAAAAATAAATTTGTGTCACATAAAAACAATATTTAGTACATTGTAAAAACAAAAAATAAAAACATTAAAAAACTGATAAATAAATATATGATATGATACATATAAGACATGATAGACCTTCTTAAGCAAATAAAGTACGAAACTAGTCAGAGCAAAAAACTGTTGTATTTTAAACGATGCCTGACTTCCATGCTTCAACACATTGTCATAATAATTTATTATTAATCCGTGTTCTGTACACACTTTACACAGACAGAAACACTGACACATACTCAGGTGGGTAGGTACTCGTACATCATATAATTGAGACATTTAGTGTGACCATATCTAGCTTCCTCTGCGCTTCTATGAGGTACTGCCGTAAGCGTCGTTTAAAAACGTAAATTGAGTTAATTACTCTAATTGGCGGTGGCAAGTTATTCCATACTTTGGAAGCCGCATAACGAAAGCTGCCTCTAAAAGCAGCCGTACCCTGAGACTGAGTCGAGAGTTGTTGTGAGCATTGCCTTCTCCCGCATTCCCGTCTACTCGCAACCCAACTTAGTTTGTTATAAAGGTAGTCTGGTTTTTGATATTTAACAACACCGAACAGAAGGCAAGCCAAGTGAAGTTTTCGTCTGGACTTCATCTTCAGTATACGGTGCTTGTTTAGAAAAGGAGTTACATGGCTTCTGCGAGGAATATTATAACAAAACCGAGCACAAGCGTTTTGTACTCTTTGGATTAGGCGGTCTGTACGAGCCAATAGGCGCGGGCCGTAAACCGTGTCAGCGTAGTTCAACCTGGACAGAACCAGGGTTTCCACTAGCTGTTCCCGTAGTTTTTCGGATAAATAAGGCCTCATATTGTATAAAACCTTTAGGCGATAAAAACAGTTTCTAACCGAGTCTGCTACGTGTTTCTCAAAACGCAAGTCTTTATCCATAATGACACCTAAATTCCGCGCCTCATACACTCGCTCAATTGGTTCACCCATAAGTTTCAAGTCGAATGTCACAGGTAGTCGAGCCAACTGCTGTCTTGTGCCAAATACCATATATTTAGTTTTTATTGGATTTAACGACAGGCAGTTCTTCTCTGACCAGGCGGCGATTCTTTGAAGATCATCGTTAAGATCCTTAATGGCACTAATGTACTCGTCTGGTCTAAAAGATATATAAAGTTGGACATCGTCGGCGTATATATGGTACTTGCATCTTTGGAGGCACTTTACAATGTCCGCACAGTACAAAATAAAGAGAATCGGA
This sequence comes from Oligia strigilis, assembly GCA_951800025.1. NCBI lineage: Eukaryota > Metazoa > Arthropoda > Insecta > Lepidoptera > Noctuidae > Oligia > Oligia strigilis. The sequence goes on from OX637556.1 coordinate 15,436,216, forward strand.
CCCAAAATGGAGCCCTGCGGGACTCCTCTGTCTACAGATATACATGTCGATCGAAGGGTAGTGCCGTCACCCAAACGCAAGTCAACCAGTTGCTCCCTATTAGTTAGATAGCTGCGGAACCATTGCACAGCGCCGGCGTCGAAACCATAATAATTTAACTTGGATAGTAATAGCGGTATATTTATTGCGTCAAAAGCACGGGAAAAATCGAGTAGAACCAGCAATGTGCACATTCCTCTATCTTGGGCAGACAATATGTTATCAGTAACATCTAGTAAAGCAGTAGATGTACTGCGCTGCTTTCTGAAACCAGATTGTAAATCAGGGAGAACGTTATTTTGTTCCAAAAAAAGTGTTAATTGGCGGCTAACGACTTTTTCTAATACTTTGGATAGACATGGTAATATACTTATAGGGCGTAGGTCTTTTAAAGTGGATGGATTAGAATTTTTTGGCAAGGGCCTAACTGAGGCAATTTTCCATAGGTCGGGGAATGTAGACGTCACTATGGAGCAGTTTATTATGTCCGTTACTACAGTTAACGTATGCGGCAGGGTCATGTTAATCATATCCAGGGTAATATTGTCGTAACCTTCAGCGTTACTTTTTAGGTTAGAGATAATGCGGGAGATGTCGTTCTCTTCCACTGGAATGAGTGCGAAAATTTCTTCACCATGTCTATGATTTTCATAGTAGTTTATAAGTGATCTGCTTGCCACGGGGTTACCGGGGACAATTAAAAAGTTGTTATTAATTAGGTCAGGATCTGTAAAGTGCGACGGTAGGTCTTGTCTGGGCTTATAGGGCGACAAGGTAGATTTTAAATTTTTCCATAATAATTTTGGGTTTTTTATTTTATTATTTATGTTGTGCTTAAAGTACGCAACTTTTTCATTGTACAACGAACTAATCACTAGGTGTTTTAGGTCTTTGTAATATATTTTTTTGGAATCGGCTTTCGTTTTCCTATAACTACTAAGTGCATCGTCACGTAAACGCATCATAACTTTGATTGTGTCTGTAATCCACGGATACGACTTTTCCTTTACTGTACACGTCTTGATCGGTGCGTGAACATCAAACAAGGAAGTTATATGGGTGTTAAATACATGCACCATATCATTAACGCTGTGCACTCGTGCACTCTCCAGCAGCTCATCACGCAAGTCGCGGCGCGCGAGGCGCACGACGAGGAAGCGGGGGCGGGTCTCCACCGGCGCCGTCGCCTGCGTCGCATTGATGCGCCTACCACCGACACGTTCGGCGCTGACTATGTCGCGCGCTTTGATTTTGACGCCAATTTTTGACGCAATTAAGATGGCCATGTGAATTGGATTTTCACCACTGATCTCGGGTATGTTGGAGATCTGGATATCATTAGCGAGCAGCTCCTGATCTCGGTCATTAATATCGCTCCGCAGTTGTGCGATCAGATCATTTACCTCCGACGATGCTTGGGGCTGAGTGTGTTTCGTTTCTAACACAGCCACTCTCTCCTCCAGATTACTCATTCTATCGTTTGTTGCGTTTAGAGAGGATCTTAGCTCGGACAGATCATCACGGAGCAGCTGGAATTCATTTCGCACCGTTTTCAGAAATTCTTCCCTGAAAATGCCCAACTCTGCCCTGAGGATGTCCAGGTTGAGCTCCTGTGTGGTGTCTAGGGCTGTGCTGTTTATGGGGCTGGTGTCCATGAGATTAACGAGGCTTTCCTCGTGTGCAGGTGCAGGTGGCGCTGGCGTAAGCGACCTTACGGGCGTTTCAGCCTGATTGTCCCTTACCAGATTTTTATTACACTCAGGACAGTGCCAGGGGGTCGTTAAAGGGCCGGTATGCTGTATACCCACGCACGCTCGATGGTACCAGGACCTACATTTGTAGCAATTTGCGGCTTCTGTCGATGACAGAAACTTGCCACAGCCACCGCACTTAGCCATGCTAAACTTGTTGTTGACAATTTGTGTTATCGATCACGACTAAGTAGTACACCGATAAGGCAACAGATGGCGCTGTTTTGAATAACGCGTTTATGGCAATTTACACGGTGTGTATGGTACTGATAGACACCATAGGCTGAGCAACAGTGTCTGAGTAGAGGCGCGCACACACTAAACTTTGGTCACAGTTAATGTCCCGTTCACGAACAAAACACTGTTTATTTTCCTTCGGGTGTCAGGTACTTAAAATATTATTGGGGATCAATAAAAAGTTTTTAAAGTTTATTATATTTAGCACAGCACATAAACACTGGAAAATTATTGTCACTTGTAAGTAGCACTTATTACATGTATTTCCACAGTAAGCTTTGCTAACCAAACTTGTAATTTTTTTTTATTGCGTGAGAAGTAAACAGAGAGCTTTTGACTGGTTGACATCCGTGACGTCAGTGATTCAATGTTTTCCCAGTGGAAACAGTGGTGTGTGTTCAATTACAACCGTATACTTTTCGAGCGTTTTAATTGAATTGTTTATCGAGCCGATGACCTCCTTTTTTTTCGGATAGGAAATCATCAAATGACCCCCTCCCGCTAGGGACAATCCCGCTGACCCGGCAGGCTTTGGCCCCAAGGGGCGGTTCTCTGCTGCTGACATCTCTTTGAGGCGCGCGTGGAACACGTACGCGCCGTCCGGTACGGGCCTGGTCCTGATCGGACGGTGAGCTACCCATTACTCTCCGTCCGCAGGCCCGCGCCTACGGTGGCCGGGAGTCGTCATGCGACTCCCGCGGCTCACGGGAGGCTCTCTCCTTGAGCCGTCTCGCCACCTCCTTTGCTAGCATGACTGCTTCGCAGAAGGAGGTGACTGCCTCCCACTCCCTCTCGCCCCGGACCGTGACTTGCACCAGGGCCGGGCGCGAGAGGTCGCCGCCGCTGCAGATCGCCTCTACGAGGACACGGCGGTGCTCCGCCCAAGCGGGGCAGACCTCCACCGTGTGCTCCACCGTGTCCTCTGGGCGATCCTGGCAATGGTAGCCGTTGACCTCCTTAAGTTCCGAGTTGAGCCACACGATTACTGTCAAATGCGTGCACTGACTGGGCAGGTCCACTCAAATCTGGATGGTTCTTTCCTCAAAAGTCCATTTCAGACACTAATCTAGATAGTCTTCTCATGATCTGAATCACACTAATATTATAAAGGCGAAAGTTTGTGAGTGTGGGGGCGTGTGTGTTTATATGTTTGTTACTTCTTCATGCTCAAACGGCTGGACCAATTTAGATAAAATTTGGTATGGAGGTAGATGACACCCTGGATTAACATATAGGCTACTTTTTATCCCGATATTCCCACGGGATCGACATTTACGCTGGTGAAACCGCGGGGCGCAGCTAGTAAGATAATACTGGGGGCTTAAAAAGGCCACTTTGGAGAATCATTAAAGGATAACATTATGAATCGTAATATGGCGAGGACAGTCCGTGTTTTTCTTTTTTTCGCTGTACTACGTAGGTGTAATCAAAGAGATTGGGATTGGATTTGGATCGGATTGATTGGTATTTTAGCACAGACAAAAAAAATAACTGAAAAATGCTTCACCAATGGGATTTGATACGATTAACTTAACAGTTAACTGTCCATTAATCCTTTTATGATTCTGCCAAAGTGGCCTTTTTAGGCCCCTAGAGCAGGGGTAGGTGACCAGCAGAGTACCTATACACCCACATTTTCCATATAATAAACGGCTTGCCATCAACCAGGCAGAAATCCAAACTCCGGAAATCCGGAATCCTATCTCTTTTTAATACGCACCAATGTAGGTAAGTTATTTATACTTAGTTTAGGAGATTTATTTCCGGTCTGATCCCCTGAACCCCCCTCCACCGCTCCTTTTCGATCCACTGCTAGTTCGTCTTCTGTTTTAATCTTTGTTTTATCCATTTTGTTTAGGTTATTCTTTTTGACAGGTAAGTACAGTCAACAGAAAATAAACGTTTCATGTTTTACAAAATTAAAAGATTTTTTTTTTAAATGTCTCATGCGTGCTCGATGGGATTGAGGCCACGGCAATACCCAAATATTTTCTCCAAGTAATCTCTGGTGCCCCGAGCTGTGTGCAAACGCACATGTTTCATCATGGGTGTCGATTTCGTGGTTTTCTAGGGTGCTGAAACCGATGGTGAGATCAAAATGAAAGTCCAAGATGGCGGATGTGTAAAGTTTAAAATTTTTCGTCATGGGTGTCGATTTCGTGGTTTTCTAGGGTGCTGAAACCGATGGTGAGGTCAAAATGAAAATCCAAGATGGCGAATGGGTAATGTTTTTAATTTTTCGTCAGTTACATGATCTGTCTAGATTTATGTAGATATACCATGGTATTTTGTACATCTGCTCTTGTGTATCATGAATCTTGTGTGTATCATAATAAAGATTATTATATTATTATTATACCTCTCTCACTACCCCAACTTATTATTAAACTGCAAACACAAACTCATATCTTATGAAGCGCATTGACAGTGTTATTTCAGCCACACAATAGGCGCGAGGAATCGATATGTTCGTCCATTGTTCACCACGATTATAGAACGCTCCGGTCATAGGAATGTGGGGGATATGATACTACTGGTACGGACAGGCAATTCATTCTAAACTAGCTAACACGACAGATGCTGTGCTGTCCAAATTCAATAATTCATACAAAAATCCCCTATAAAATGCACTTACAGTTTTCCGAATTTTGGTCCCGGCAACTTTTAAAAATGTTCTTTTTGCCAAATCGGTCCAGCCGTTTTGAAGTGATGCGCTTACCAACGAACAGCATTTCGTTTTATTATACTGGGTGGGATGGACATCGACGCACAACTATTTACCATGGATTCAGTATCTACATGATTCTAAATCCCCCTGTGTTGAAATTTTTCGTCAGATATTAATAAAAAAAAATTAAAAAATTGGTACCTAGTCCGATCAGTACTAATTCCTCTTACAAAGAAACAAAAATTTTTCCTGGTTATGTATAATAATATCTAGTGCGCGCATATGTCTTGGTGTACGCACACGGAGGCGTGCGCGTGCGCGTGTGCTGGTGGAGCGTGCGTAGATATATATAAAATTCTAAGTCCTGACTGACTGACTGATATATCAACGCACAGCCTACACCGTTGGTCCTAGAGACATGAAATTTGGAGGGTGTATTCTTTGTGAAGAGTAGGTATCCACTAAGAAAGGGTTTTTCTAAATTCCACCCCTAAGAGGGTGAATGGGGGGAGGGTGAAATTTCACGCGGACGAAGTCGCAGGCGGAAGCTAGTGTATATATATTATAAAAATGTTGATTAATACAACATCAATATAGGTACATTAAGTATATAAACTCTTGACACCATTAACACCATGCTTCTTTTGTAAGATCTGGAACAAAACATCGACTGTTAATAGCGAACTATCAATCACTTTAGTTGAGTGACGTGTATTGTCCATTAACAATCATAAAGGTCTTTAAGTCTATGTCGCAGATGGATTGTAGAATCCGCTGTTTTACAAAACCGCTAGTGGTTTTACAAAATATGTAGCTCCGTTATGTAAAATAACTGAACAACGGTCAGCGGTTTTCCATAATTACTGAACTTGAACACGCAGGATTGCATAAACGTTTTGCATTTATCAATACAGCGGCACAACCGGTTAGCGGTTAGCGGTTTTGTAAAACATCGTGAAATGAAACGTCAGATTGTAGATTTTCGTTCTAAATTTTGTCGCTCGTGGCTCTGTATGTTGTAGGCTCAACAATAATGGCGTCTGAAACAGAAATAAATAACAACGAGTAATACGAGTAAAAATCACATTAGGTAACACGAGTGAAAGCAGTGATTTTAAGGACAATATTAAATGAAAGTTATTAGAATTATAAGAAAGACGCTCATTGAGACTGCAGATAAGCCATTCTGCATTACGTCTAAACGTCTTTAACGTAAATTTTGTAAAACAAAGGGCAATGACAATCCTGCTGAACGTTGTTCAGTTGTTTTACATAACGGAGCTGTTTGTAAACACTGACTCCTGTAACACAGGTACAGTCAACAGCAAAAGTAGATGATCAAAAATTCAATACGATTCAACGGAGTTCGCGTCAGAACTCTGTGGCGTCGAAGTGATTCAAAAGTATGTGTTTGTAAATTACACCAAACATTTACTACTAGTACAGCTGCCATATATTCGTGATCAGTTTTGACTCCTATTGAATTTCTGATTTTGATCATCAACTTTTGCTGTTGACTGTACCACCTGGCTCAGGAGTCAGGGCTTATGTAACACCTTTCCGTATGTCAATAAAACTTTATTAATATTATTATGTTTTGTAAAACAACTAGCGGTTTTTAAAGATGTCGCAGATGGATTGCAAAATCCGCTGTTTTACAATCCATCTGCGACATCTTTAATACGACTGACACTGGGGAAGTAGGTAATGTTCAAGGAGAACCACAGGAAATTCAGTATCGTGTAATATTTATTTAGAGCAGGGATGGGCAACCTTTGGAAAGTTGCGAGCCAAATCAAACCACTAATGATAATTAATGAAGTCACGAGCCATCGGTACATATGAGGTAGATAATAGACGAGTAAGTTGCGATAAAATTGTGACATACAACATATTGTTATACATTGCTTGTAGACACCGCAATCTTATATGAAAACCGGCCAAGTGCGTGTCGGGCCACGCACAGTGTAGGGTTCCGTAGTAGCCCGTTATCACAATGTATTACGTTTCTGTTGTTCTTTATTCTAAATATAAAAAAAAAAAAAAATATTTCATATTTTGTTTTTCAATGCAAGTCTTTACCCGTTATAAACAAGCAACTACTTAATCTTAGTCACTTTAAAGGATTAATGCTAAGGATTTTGCATTTGGTACAAAATTATCCAACACCCAAGTTCAACGACTGTTACTGCTAAACTAATAAAGTTATCTTAACCGCTGTAATTTTCCTTTAAAGTTCATGAAATGCACTATCATTGTGAATTTTTCCAGATTTTTCAAGCTAGCAATTTAGGTTTTAGAGGGGGGGACGCCCTACTGGAACAAAAATTTGCACTTTAAAGTTCAATATTTCGTAAATGGAGCATTAAATCGAAAAATAATTTTAGCAACCCCAAGTCATTTTAGAAGACCTATTCAACGATACCCCACACGATGGAGTAGACGACGAAAAAAAATATTCATCCCCACTTCAGATGTAGGGGAGTGTAAGGGCAAGCCTCTACATATATAATGTTGAATGTTAATAAAATAAATGTTTAATGTTCTAGAAGTATTTAATTAGAAACTGCACTAAATTAATGTAATAAGACTTAATAAAAATGTTATAAAAAATGTTATAAAATGTAAGATGTTGCGCGAGCTCGATATAAAAACGAAGACTGACGTACTTGCGTACGTGACTATACTACATTTATTATTTAACAATATTTGCAGTATTTCTAACTAGGCCAAAGTACAATGTGCGGTTGCTGACCGTACAGGGAGCTACCATAAAAAAAATTTTTTTAGAAAATTTTATTTTACCACTACAATTACAGCTTTCTAGTGCTAACGGTCTCTTAGCAAAACCTCCGACAGACAGACGGACGGACATGACGAAACTATAAGGGTTTCTTGTAGGAACTACGGAACCCTGAAAAGTTGCGGAAAATAAGCAGTGGACAACATCTATCATGAAAGTATCAGTTTATTGGCGTCAGGTTTGATGGTTTTTGCTAGTCTTTCTTTGTTATTGGCGTCAACTGAGACCTAATATCCTTTTTTCAAGCGCGATTTGAAAATATTTTGCGGGCCGGGCGTTGCCCAAATATGATATACTCAATGTTACAACTACTATAGTACTTTACGGCACGGTTGGCGCAGTGGTTAAGCGATTGACTGCTGCGCTGCGTGTCGCGGGTTCGATTCCCGCACGGAACAAATATTTGTATGACCTACAAGTAGTTGTTCCGGGTCTGGATGTTTGTGTATGTGAGTTTAAATGTTTGTAAACGCACCCACAATACAGGAGAAATTCCTAGCGTGGGGCAACTTTAAAAAAAAAAAAAAAAAAAAAAAAAAAAAAAAATAGTGACTTAATTGATTGGATTTGTGAGATATTAGATACCTGTCAAAAGCATCGCCAATTACGGTAGCTAGTGCTAGTCTTCACCTTGCGTACCTATCTTCGCCTTGCGTAGGTACCCTACCTATCTTCACCTTGCGTACCCTACATCTTCACCTTGCGTACCTATCTTCGCCTTGCATACCCTACCTATCTTCACCTTGCATACCTATCTTCGCCTTGCGTACCCTACCTATCTTCACCTTGCGTACCTATAGTTCCCAGTTGAGGAACACGATTACTAACTCTATGACACAATGAAAAAAAAACCGCGCGAAATTAACGCGAGATTGGCGGGATTAGCTAAGAAATTAACGTGGTTTTGAAATACGGAATAACTGAATGATCATTGTGAATTAGGACCATGATCCTGATTGGGCAGGTCCATTGAAAGCTGTGTAGTTTTTGCCTCAAAAGACCACATGATCAATATGATCTGAATATTTTATGATAATGCGTAGAGCTGCGTAGTCATCTCAGCACCTCTCTCCTTTGAATTTGAATATATATACATATATCTATATATTATTGTAAATAGTACGTATGTTTATATAACCTATTTGTTGTATGACGGCACGGTTGGCGCAGTGGTTAAGCGATTGACTGCTGCGCTGCGTGTCGCGGTTTCGATTCCCGCACGGAACAAATATTTGTATGACCTACAAGTAGTTGTTCCGGGTCTGGCTGTTTGTGTATGTGAGTTTAAATGTTTGTAAACGCACCCACAATACAGGAGAAATTCCTAGTGTGGGGCAACGTTGTTTTGATAAAAAAAAAAAAAATGTATTTGTCTACCTAGTTTTAATAGTTTTTTTTATCACTGTTCCTCTCAACCAAAACTCAAACTCAAAGCATTTATTTCAATTAAACCTAGTACAGGCACTTTTGAATTGTCAAAATTAAAATAGTCTGTCAGTTAGTCAGAAAGTTCAAAACAATTTAAAATATAAGATTAAAAATAAGTCTTGGCAGTTAAGAGATGACCAGTCTCATTCAGCTCCACCATTTTGTAGGGAACCAAATGATGCAACACACGCGCCACCATCGGTGAGACATTTAAGTGAGCATGACATGTTCTCAAGTGACAAGCTCTTTAAAGTCAACATCAAAGAAAAATAGATTAGAAAAGTTTACTCAACATTGTTTGAAATAAATCTATTTGTAGAAACAGTCAAACAGATTCTGTTTTGCGATAAAAACAGTGACAGTATTTAATCCTGTTAACAATCACGCAACGGTTAATAAAAACTAAAACTAACACCAAAACGCGATGTTCTCGATTTATTTAATGGGATAAGATAAATACGGGAACATTTACAATCGAAACCTCGCCCTTATCGGCCTGCACGCAACTTAAAATGTGGGTGTCGGATTTCCTTGTAGATTTTGATACTGCGATTTAAGGGGACTGCAGGATCCAAAACGCAAAAACCGCAAGTTTTATAATGCCTAAAAGTACATGATCGACAACAGTAAACAAATTCAGAAAAATTTATAATATTCTTCAGGGTATATGCTAGTTAGATAGTGTGTTGAAAACATAATACAACTAATTTTATACGATAGAAAAAACATGAAGATAACTCTAAAAACTCTGTTTTCACAATAAAAACCATACAAATATACGTATAAATGTATCCTATGTCCTTTCCCGGGACTCAAACAAAAGAATTAGAGTTCCGCGTAAAAAAATAAAAACCCGTGAATCCCAACATGACCGCAAGCAAACGAAGTCGTGGGCACAGCTAGTTTAAAATATTTTTAACATTTCCTCATTGTAAAAGAGTAATTAGATTTCCGTAAATAGGTCGTGTCACTCTGGTCACATAAAAACGGGTGTGACTGTGATAAATGAACGGTGACCACAGCAACTGAGAGCCGTTCAATTCATTTAGACTTTGTGACAGACATGGCCGTTTTTACTTCACATACCTATAAAAAAAAAGTCATTAAAGTTGCGTTTCGTGTCTGCCAGTGTGACCGCGTTATACTAACGGATTTTGATGTGGTTTTCACCACAATTCAGAGAATTTATTCCGGGAGATTTATGTGTTTACATGCATATTTTTACATTTAACATAGAAATCTCAATGTTTTGTGAAGTCTAAAAATCGTGCTGACACGGTTTTAAGGGGCCTACAGGAACTAAACACAAAAAAAACGCATGTTTTAGAAACAATAAAAGTTGATCGACTACAGTAAACAAAATCAGAAAAATATATGATGTTCTTCAGGATATATGCTAGGTAGATAGTGTGTTCATCTGCCTAGCCGACCCCAACATAGTTGGAGAAGAATAGGCAGATGATGACGTAGGTATAAAAATGAGATAAAGAAATAAATTACATAACAAATCTGCATATAAAAAGCTTTAGCGTATCAAGCAGAAATCTGGCAGGTAAGTGCAAAAGATCGGATCGCGACAAGGTGGAATTGTACCCATGAGAGGCTGTGGAATAGCTATGTTAACGTTGTCTACAGTACAGACACTGCTACCGCCATTACACGTCTCTGTCGGGTGATTTATTTTAATATTCACGATCTCATTGACAACCCAAGGTTTCTGCATGATATTTAATTCAATTAGTTGTAAAATCTCGTGGTCCCGTGGCTATAATAAGTAATAACTACCGCACGGGTCGATTGATCCGGTTGCTCCGTGGATGGGTGACCATCTTTAGATACCCCGACACCTCCGTGTCTCGGAAAACACGTTAAGTCGTTGGTCCCGGCTGTCATTCGTGGATCTTTGACAGTCGTTACGGGTAGTTAGAAGCCCGAAAGTCTGACAACCAGTATTACCAAGGGGTATCGTATTAGACGGCGAGCAATGGGCAGCTCGACCTCCGGGTAAGGACCAGGCCCGGGTCGACGGCACGTTGTGTTCCACGTGCGCCTCAAAGAGATGTCAGCACTAATTGACGGGGTCGGCTAGGGCCGATGAAGAAAGAGATACCGTGGCCCATGGCACAGGCAACTTAAGGAACAAGAGTGGGTTTTAGTCAGTAATAGTCTGACACGCCCTCCCGCTCCGCCAAGAGCGGGTGAAGTTATTTGATAATTTCCCACCAAAAAAAAAAATTGGGTATCGTATTACCCAGTAACTGGGTTATGGAGGTCAGATAGGCGGTCGCTCCATGTAAAATACTGGTGAATTCAGCTGCATCCGGTTAGACTGGAAGCCGACCCCAACATAGTTGGGAAAAGACTAAGCAGATGATGAGTTGTAAAGTCTCGTGTGTATTATCATTTGATTGGCTGATCAACTATCGATTCGTTAAAAATGATAGAATTTTTAACTAAAGAAAAGTTACTTCCACCTCGAGTGGATAGGAATCATAATTAAGTTTTATTATTTACTAGCTTCCTCTCGCGGCTTCGCCCGCAAAGTATGTCGACAAAAGCTATCCTATGTCCTTCCCCGGGATACAATCTATCTTTCTGCCAAATTTAATCAAAATCCGTTCAGTGGCTTAGGCAAGAAAATCAGGCCTTATTCAGTATTCAAAAAATTACTAAAGGTACTATTAGTGGTATTCTAATAATGCGATAAGAGATGAATACAGTTTGTAGCGTACTCAAGACGTAAACTGATCCCTTGGATGAAAGGCAGGTCACGTGCTACCGAGCACCGATATGGGTGTTAACGAAAATTACCTTTGGGACGTGTCAAAGACTTAACACAGGTAGGATACTGCTGTCTGTCATTAAGTACCTTTACAGGCCTAATGTCCTGGGAACGTTTACCGCAGTTTAAGACGGTTAATATCAGAAAGAGACGGGTTCTGGGTAGTTTACAGTGCCTCTTCCCGGCTTTTTTAATATATTTTATTCCCGATTGGGCCACCCTTGACCTCGATCACGCCTGATGGAAAGCGATGGATGAGGTCTACGATGGAACGAGCCCAGAAGATGCCTGTGATGCCAAGTGATGGCAAGTTTTGGGGATGGTTTTCATGGTTTGGCAGATGTCACGTGTCTTCGAATTTTTGGTTCAAGGGGTGCCGATTGATTTTCATATTTAACGGCAATTCTGTACCGTCATCATTAGGTGGTTCCACCTTGCGTGGGTATTTAGGCAGGTAAGATCAAAATAAAGGCGGAATATGATTCTCACACACTTATTTCATCAATCCAAATCGATTAACACTTGTATAAATGTAATTTGACGCAGATTAAAGGCGATTCATCGATGACGCGCAGCCTCTGTCGCGCTCCATTAAAAAGTGCCACAAGATGGTTGCCCTTTTGACGTTCCGCCAGAATGACAGTATTCAATCTGTCATTCTCGTCTAGAAATTGAAGGTGAAGCTACCGTCACGCCGTCATATTCAACAAAATACTGAACACACTTCTTATTTCTTTTCTACGAAGAATGAACCCTCGGAATGAAAATATAATTATATAGCATATCAATATCAAAACAAAATCAGTGTAGGTATGACAACGTTGTTTTGACCAAGCCTGCTGGGGCGTGGCTTGGCAAACAAATTTATTTACACATTGTATCTAACAAGGGTTCGTGTGTCAAGGTCGCTTCTTGTACCGATATAGCTTATTCCGAACATGTGTGAATTTCTAAGTATTTGTATGAAATAAATGTTATCAATACCTTCTAGATTAGCTCCTGTTTTCTGAGAGATTCTTCAGTTTGTTAAAGATAAATGATTTATTTTCTGTAAGTTGGTTTTGTACAAACACTTTTACACGTCAATCAAATTTTTTTTTAACTAGATGTGGTCGGAAGTTCTCATCTAGAAGAATAGAATAGAAATAATCAGAATAGTCATTCTGAGAAGAAAGGCCGAAACAAATTCAGAAGTCAAAATGCGGGAATTGGAGGTTACACTCACAAATATAAAAAAATAGTAGCCGACGTCCAAGCGGTCAGGGCTCCAAAGAGAGGAAGCTCCTAACAATACGGGCCCTGTCCAGAAGTACCGCTTTCAGAATCAATAAAATCAATATTAATATTAATCGCACTATATCAATCACCATCTTCACCAACTCGAGAACTTAACGAATCCACTTCGCAATAGGCTATTTGACAATGTAAAAAATAAGGTCATAATTATTGATACTCGTATAGATTATCGCTTTTAAAATCGATTTGCATTAATTTTACTACAAAACAATGTATTATTTACAAAAAAAAATCCCGAAAAAACTTCATCTTTTTAAATCTGGCGGCACGTAATCGAAAACGGTCTGGATTGGCTGAACTTAAGATGACGTCATGATTTAGTAAATTTCTGTCTATCGTTGACAGAACAGATGACTTTTGTCCAGTATCTCGACCGTTTCAACGTTTGTTTACGTGAATCGTGACGTCACGACGCCATATTGTTAAAGATAGCGTTTTGGCGGCTTATTTAAACAGTACATTTTTATTTACTATTTTTTTAAAAGAAATACATTGTGCAATTTGAAGTAATAGGTTTTTGTGGGCTCGCACACCATTAAATAATCTGAGATGTTAATCAGAAACCAGTCAAATAGCCTATTCCTCCATAGCCACTCCGTTAATATCATCAAAATACCTCTTGCATTAAATTTGAATAAAATTGCGCTGGAATATGCAACGCTGACACTCATTGAATTACAGTGAGCAGCTGCCATCGAGTTTTATCGACAGCTCAGTCAGCAGGGTATGGTAATTTTATTATTAAAATGGTTTTAATTGGGGAAAGAGTTAATCGTAGTTTGTCGGGAATGAAGTCGGAGTCATTAACAAGTCAGATCATGATTGTGTGTGAAATCCTAATGAAGGTTGTCCTTTTTATTGTTGTAATTTACTGTGATTTTGATCGTAAATTGATCGGTTCGGGGACAGTGAACGAAACAAATTTTATTGTCATTATTTCCTAGAACCAAAAATTTTAAGACATGTGATATCCACCGACCTGCACTGGGCCTGCGTGGTGGAATACGGCCCACTCTCTTTTACAGACAAGAGGCCTATGTCCCAGCAGTGGGAATATAATAACCGGGCTTGGACTTGGGGCGTTTAGTGTCCCGGAACGTGTTTGACAAGTGCACCTGTTAGTTTTCAGTGCTCCAATCCTTAGTGCATGTAAAATACCCTCTATTGAACTTCTCTTTTTATTATTTCTCCCTAACTTCTTTGTGGGTAGTTCGTCAGTCAGCCAGTTATAACTGTCATGTCATGATTTTTGTGACGCATTTTTTTGTCTTATCTTATAATAATAAAAAAATAAAAATGACAAAAACGTACCTAGCTTATTTGTGATAGTAAAATGGAAGTAGGTTGTGTTTTTTTAGTAAAAAACTTTTCTAAATTTTTTTTTATGTAGTTTCCCTACATAAAAAAGTTCCGACGAATTGAGAACCTCATCCTTTTTGTTAGTAGGTTAAATAATACCATAAGGTCTACTGTGTATCCGATAAACCTTTCAAATAAAATATTTTTTCTACCCTCATTATCATATTATTATGATACCTTAATTAATGAAACCAGTTTGTTACTAAATATTAATTTGCAAGTTTATAAATTTCAAGTCATCATTTCACTGCTGGACATAGGCATACCCAAGCACTGCCACTTCAACCAGTCCGGTACAGTCCGCCTTCAAAAGGTCATCGGTCCACTTTGTGCGAAGCCTTCCAACCTTCTTTCATATTATCTATGCTTCCAACGCTACGAGTTCCGGTATACGGTGGCCACTCCAGAAACTTTCAGCCCCAAAGGTCATTAAGGTGATATATTGAAAAAAACAAGTGGTTTTTCTATTTCGTGTAACTTGTTAAGTATGTGGAATAGGGATTTAACATTTTGGTATATGTTTTTTGACTTTTTGGTCTAGTATCATGTGAAAGGAATAAACGATTCAATGAATTTTTCTCGATACAAAAGCAAAGTTATATCTATTTTTTTTACATTTTTCGACATCACGGCGTAACGCATAAGAGTTATTCAATGAAATTTAATTTAAAACATAGAGAATTATCATATAAAAGTTTACTCAAAGTAGGTTTAAATTAAATTCATTTATTTTGTTAAAAAAGGAGTAAATTCGTTTTGGCTCTTACGTCGTTTTATTCCGAGCGCACGCATATTATAGCCATCTCTCTTCTTTTGCGTTTCAAAAGTAATTGCATTATTTTCGCTCGCTTAGTAGATCAGTCGCTACGATTTATTTTCGAGGTAGCGCCTTAAATAACGAATTTCAAGTAATTAAAGCTAAAACTGCCACACAATAAACACGACTACACAATGTCACCTACTAATGCATTTCCATAACTAAGCTTAGTTACCATGGCTTCAACAACACCAAATAAAAACCCACGTTTTTATTACAAGCATATAAAAAAACCGGTCAAGTGCGAGTCGGACTCGCGCACCGAGGGTTCCGTACTTTGTAGGTATGTAAATAGTTTATCACGGGTTTTTTTTATGCATCTACAAATGTACGGTTTTCGGATTTTTTCCTTTACTTGTGCTAAATGTTCTCGCTTCTTGCCAAATTTCATGATTCTAGGTCAACGGGAAGTACCCTATAAATTTTGATTCCCATGAGAGTGTCGAAATATACGTTTTCGCGGCATAAACGGCCGTATCTTTTTGTTACGTTAATTTAGAAGTTTGATTTTTCCTCAGCTTCAAGGGACTGAAGACCTGAGTATATGGTTTTAATTTTATAACTCTATAACTCCACGCGTTCCCGAGATAAAGGGTCTTGACAGACAGACGGACGAACGGATGGACGGACAACAAAGTGAGTGAGTATAAGGGTTCCGTTTTTCCTTTTTAGGTACGGAACCCTAAAGACATTGTATGAAAAGTATTGAAAAAAGCGAAGTGCTGTGTTATGTACCTATCGTAAAAGGTTATGACCTAAATATGTTACTTTCATAGTCATTTTATTACAGGAATAAGAATTTTCGTGAAAAGCAAAGAGCTTAAAACATTGCCTTTCAACTTTTAAGGTAGGATCGAGTGTTTTATAGACGAGTGATTTTTAAATCAAAAGATAACCCGAAGCCTTTGTTACCTTTTGTATATTTTATTTCACGATTTTATAATAATACTAGTTGTTGCCTGTGGTTTTGATCTCATTCTATGTGAACTACTTATTCTTTCGAGATATCTATACTGTATCTATATCAATACTTTTTTTTTTGCGGATGGGAAATCATCAAATGACCCCTCCCGCTCTGCGTGGAGCGGAAGGGAGTGTCAGACTCTTACTGACTAAAACCCACCCGTGTTCCTTCCTTAGCCCTTTATGTTCCGGGGCAGCGGTAACCCTTTCGGACAATCCCGCTGACCCGGCAGGCTTCGGCCCTAACGGACCCCTTCATCTGATGCTGACTTCTCTTTGAGGCGCGCGTTGATCTATGTCTATACTAACAATAATTCTGAACAGACTCATCAGCTTTCAGCTTCAGCAGCTTCAGGATTTATCCTGGAACTACCAGTCGGATTTGAAAATTTTATTTTAGCATATCATAGCTCAATACTTGAGGAAGGCTATTTAACATCACGTTAGGATCCTTAGGAGACTAGCAAAAAGAAAAAAAACAGAAATAATGCTAAGTGAAAACAAAGTAATAGCGCGGGCAGGCGAGACGAGACGGGGTGGGTCGGGAGAAGAGGAAACACGCGAATGAAGTCGCGGGCAGAAGCTAGTATTTCAATATAAAACATGGTCTATCTGCGAGCTAAATTGTATCCTAATCCGTTCAGCCGATTATGCCTGATAAAGTAACAAACATCTTCCAAACTTTCACATTTACGAGTTTGAGGATACTTAATGTGTGCTATGGAATAATCCGTATCTAAATACCGCATGATACGAGAAAAGTCACCTCGAACCGGCAAAGCGGTAACATCCACGAAACTCATAAATCCAAGAATAAAGCGTTACGAAGTAAACTGGAGTGCGCAATTAAACGTTATGTTGTGAGTTAAACCATTTGCTCGTCGCAACTCGAAGCAGTTAGTCGAATGTGCAGAAGTCCCATTTCTAATGACAGGCTTTTAAAAACTTCCACGTATTGAAATTCTGGCTATTCTCCGCAATTTCGTTTGCGTTAAACTTTTAGATTTCGAGGGGAAGAAAATTATTTTCTATTGCTGCGAGCTTCACTGAAGCCTTTTAAATTAGTAGGGTAAATAGATCCATACAAAATAAGATTGCATTTATTTATTATCGTATAATCCCCTTATAAACGTTGTATAGCGTCTATATAGTTACACAACGCTTTGTCTTCTTCTTTCGAAAGTCAAATTACTGACGACTCAAAGAGCGAAATCGGTGTGTAACTATTCATCTGATATAATACGTTTATTAATGAGGGGATAAGGCTGGTTTACAGAGTAGAAAAATAACTTATGAATTTTGCATTGTAGAATGGTTTTGATATAAATATAATTATTACAACAAAGTCAACTTAATTTTGTAAATGATTTTAGATTATTTTTGAGAAGTTTTTGTGTTAAAATAAAGCCATTGGTCACGTGACATTGTTAATTAACGTCTTGAAGTCACTTGCTTGCGCCATGACAGAACGACTTAAATTACATTGTAAAAATTAAAAATTAGTTCTGTTCATGATTTCGAGGTAGGTATTTATTTGGACCACCGTTTTTAAAATCCGTCAATTAGCTTATTGTGTAAATAGCTAACGTTAACTTAATTTTTTAAATTCTTCGACTGTAATTAAGAGGAAATGATCGAAGTTTCTTGCCCGTTCTTATCCATAGCTAATTTGAAATAAATGTTCTGAGTTTAAGTTTGAAACAACAAGACTGTTTTTTAGAAACAGATTGCCAATTTGTTATGGGACTTACTGTATGAATTTGGGGTGTCATAATTAGTTGAACTTGTATATTATTTGTTTTATGGCTGAAGTGTTCAGCTCATTAGAAGGAGTTGTACTTGTCAGCAAGCAAGTGTATGCGGGCTTTTAGATATATTTTTTCGCCACAAGTTTGAGATAAAATAAAATTAGGTAGAATTTTTACTTGTGGTTAAGCGAAGAAAATGTGTCTTACCAAGGGGTCTATCTTACCCAGTAACTGGGTTGTGGAGGTCAGATAGGTAGTCGCTCCATGTAAAATACTGGTATTCAGCTGCATCTGGTTAGACTGGAAGCCGAACCCAACATAGTTGGGAAAAGGCTAGGCAGATGATGATGATGATGATGCGAAGAAAATGTGAATATTATGAACCTAATTGCTTTTTGTTTCGAAAACTCTTGTCATGCAAATATCGGTAGTATCTTAGCATATATTCAAGCATTTATATTAATAAATTCAAACATCAAAATCCTAAATTCTAACATTTCACGATGTTTAGAATCCACTACCTCAACAAATTACTGAAACCCGATAAAATAAGGTTGAAAATAAATGAAGCTGAAAGCTGAAGAACGCTTTAATTTATCCACGGCTAGACGATAATTACTGGCGCACTTGCTCTCTTAAGACTACTCCGTTAAACTAATCTCCTTTGAAAAAAAAAAGCTGGAATAAACAAGTGTCGACTTTTAAACTGGCTGGTTATAATCATGGTAAAATGTTTATGTAACATAAAATATATAAAAAATGTTTCGGGCTTCTGATGACCGGTAACGACCGTCAAAGGTTCACGAATGACAGCCGGGACCAGCAGGAAACGCTGGTGATATTTCTCGATAAAGACGTTTTCGCCCATTTTCTTTCTGGTTAATGTCCTTATAGCAAGCTTGCGAGGGGCCCGTGGCTAAATAATAACAGCCGCACAAGTCAATCGATTAGGTTAAACTACGCTTGCCGCGGTTGGTCTGTGGATGGGTGATCTTTACATACCGTGACCCCTCCGTGCCTCGGAAAGCACGTTAAGCCGTTGGTTCCGGCTGTCATTCGTGGATCTTTGACAGTCGATACGGGTAGTCGGAAGCCCGAAAGTCTGACAACCAGTCTTGCCAAAGGGTACCGTATTACCCAGTAACTGGGTTGTGGAGGTCAGATACGCAGTCGCTTCATGTAAAATACTGGTATTCAGCTGCATCCGGTTAGACTGGAAGCCGACCCTAACATAGTTGGGAAAAGGCTAGGCAGATGATGATGTCCTTATAGCAATAATTGTTTACAGAATGGTCTAATATTGAAGGAGGAAATAGGCGAGAGCCAAACCTCGAATTATGACTTTTTACTTAGACTTTTTCAAAAGTCTCTCCGACCGCATTTTGGTAGCAGCCCAATTACCTGTTCAATCTTGCAAATGGCGTTGTGTATTAACGTGAAAATTAAAAAAAAACATATTCGGTTGTTGCATAACCATAGTCTATACCAATTCGTTCCAGCTACATAATCTGTTCTAAATCGCCATACGTGCCATCTCTTTAGAAGAAAAAAAAATACAAAAGCCGTTTGTCCACAGCCGCCGTCAACTAGACGTCAACGAGAACGAGATGACGACGCCAAAGTGGCGATACGTACAGACGCCAGCACATCAAGCTACCCGAAACTGTTTTCTCTAAATTCTTCTCTCTCAAAATCTATTCTAAATCTAATCTAGAAAGTTGACAGATTGTAGTAACTTGATGTGCTGGCGTCTGTACATTTACTATAGCTGCGTGTCCACCACACACCACCGCCCCGAGACGTCACGTTTGGTTCGAATAATCTCGTTTATCGTTGACGTCCCGTTGACGGAGGCGGTGGACAAAAAAGCCGTATTGTCGAAACTTTGCCAAATCTAAAACACGCAATCCGCACATTGAGTGCTGTACGCTTCCAATTTGGAACCGTCCGCGCAATAATTAAACATATAACCAGAGCCAAATTGGAACAGGCCAGGGAACAAAGATGAGAAAAAGTTTAATTTGAAATACAATCACGATTGCATGTACTGCAGGGTTAAATAAAGTCGTGGACATTTGTACAAAATGGACTAAAAAGACTCATTTTAGTCCATTTTGTACAAATGAGTTTGCAAATGCACTCGCATTCGCACGTTGGTCCAAAATTGGTGTCGATTCCGGAGTCATTCACCGAAAAGTAGTACTCATTTTAACAGACTGACTGATAACAACTTGTAATAACCGTTGTACTATTAAGGGCTGGTTTCCCCAACGCCAGATAATTTTATCCGAGGAACAAATTTAAATTTTTGACAGTTATTCCATACAAAAACTGTCAGAAGTAAATTTTATTCCACGAATGAGAATTATCTGTCGGTTGAAAAATCAGCCTAATTGCCACTCTGTCTAGAATTAAACAAAAACCTATCGACAGAATCCATAATCAGCCTATAATGTTCCCACTGCTGGGACACTGGCCTCCTCTCGGTGAGAGGGAGTGGGCCGTAATCCACCACGCGGGCCCAGTGCGGATTGGCAGATGTCACATGTCTTCGAATTTTTGGTTCTAGGACATGCCGGTTTCCTCACGATGTTTTCCTTCACCGTTTTGAGAGCAGTGGTGATGAAATAATTTACACAAAGTAAAGCGCCTGTCTGGGTTCGAACCTACGACCATAAGTAAGTACTCGTAAGTCGCGGCCATTACTACTTGGCCACCACTGCTCGACAGAATCCAGAGACGTCATAATACGTGGGTGCTCTATGTACAATCTTCCGATATTGAAAAATTCTCACGTGGTACGGCAAGGTGCTCCGGGATCTTAATGAAATTCCTTTCAACCCCCGCATCGCTGAAGGATACGGTAATTAAATTAAGGGTTCCAATGCATAGAGGAATGGGTGTATAGAATATAGATATTGAAAGGACGAGGGATGTTTAGGTTTAAAGGTAACGGTATATTAATTAAGTCATCAAGCGCCTCGCGTACCCTATGTAATACGATACAATAGAAAATCAATAGGCTATTTGACAATGTAAAAAATAAGGTCATAATTATTGACACTCGTATAGATTATCGCTTTTAAAATCGATTTGCATTAATTTTACTACAAAACAATGTATTATTTATAAAAAAAATCCCGAAAAAACTTCATCTTTTTAAATTTGGCGCCACGTAATCGAAAACGGTCTGGATTGGCTGAACTTAAGATGACGTCATGATTTAGTAAATTTCTGTCTATCGTTGACAAAACAGATGACTTTTGTCTAGTATCTCGACCGTTTCAACGTTTGTTTACGTGAATCGTGACGTCACGACGCCATATTGTTAAAGATAGCGTTTTGGCGGCTTATTTTAACAGTACATTTTTATTTACAATTTTTTAAAAGAAATACATTATGCAATTTGAAGTAATAGGTTTTTGTGGGCTCGTTAGACACCATTAAATAATCTGAGATGTTTATCAGAAACCAGTCAAATAGCGTATTGTGTCTCATTAGCGGAACTTAAGATGTCACTCTTTGCAGATGTTGACTTCTATTTAAGGTAGCGAAGCCGTGTGTTGGACAGAGACAAGTGAGTTTCTTCATCAGTTTGAAAGCTGAAGAAAAAATATACAGATGTCTTTTCGAAATGGATACGTTCACGATTTTTTTAATAACGGTCGGGTTTTGTCTACGTTTGAAAAGTTTGATAAAAGCCTTCGTAAGAAGGTAGGCTTACCTACTTATAAATAACGATGTACTTATTATATAACATAAAAAGGGAAACATATCTAGGTTTTTATTTATTTATTTTCAGGGTTCCGTACCCAAAGGGTGCCAACGGAACCCTATTACTAAGCATCCACTGTCCGTCCGTCCGTCTGTCTGTCAGTGGGCTGTATCTCATGAACACTAATAGAAAAACAGTTCAAATTTTCACAGAGTGTATTTTTTGTGCCGCTACAACAACAAATAACAAATTTAAAATAAAGTTAAAAATTAAATTAACCATAAACAAGAAACGTGTTTTAAAAAAAATTGTGTTAAATATTGTGTGTTACGGAACCCTTCGTGTGCAAGTACCACTGGCACTTGGCCGATTTTTTTCTATCTCTTGTAACGATATTGATCGCGACTTGATCGTTAAGATTAGTTTTTTGTTTCGTTTTCCTCATAAGTTGCAGAGTAATGAATCAAAAGGTTTTCAATCATTCTTCGATTCAAGAAAGCCACTTGCAAGTCCTGAAAGCCAACTTTGAAGAAGAACTCACCAATTTGGAGGATGTTTTGTGAACAATTCAAAATGCCGTGAAACGAGCACAAAATAAAATGTGCATGTACTCAGGAGGTTTTTTCGACTAAGGGCTCATTTAACCAAAGTCCAGATTTATCTTTTACTAGCTGCGTCCCGCGGTTTCACCTGCATAAATTTCGATCCCGTGGGAATATCGGGGTAAAAAGTTAAAAGCCTATATGTTAATCCAGCGTGTCGGCTACCTCCATACCAAATTTTATCAAAATTGGTCCAGCCGTTTAAGCGTGATGAAGTAACAAACATATAAATACACACACATACACACCCCCACACCCCCACACACACAGACACACTCACAAACTTTCGCCTTTATAATATTAGTGTGAATCGTGGAATTGAAAAAAAAAATTGACGTCTGACAGTTCTAGTATGAAAAATCTGTCAAGAATTCAAAATTTATTCTTAGGATAAGACTTCTAGGTATAAAAGTCTGGTGAAATTCGGTTTAATGTCATAAATTTTTCATAGCTTTAAATAAACTTTCCGTGAGAAAAGAGCCCATTTTTTTCCAAATGGCAGCCAATTCACATTATGACATTACTTTTGCCCTCATATATAGATTGGTACAGACGCCAGCACTCAAGCTACCCGAAACTGTAAAAGTTTTCCCAATTAACTTTGAACCTTACAATTTTGCATTAAAGTTGAAAATCGAAAATCTATTATAGAAATGTGACAGATTGTAGTAGCTTGATGTGCTGGCGTCTGTACATACGTGCGCAGTATCATTTTTCATTGTAACCCAACATTTTGATAATGGTAGATACATAAGCCAAGATTAATAGCACTTCTTTTATGAAAGTTAACACAATCTACTTTATCACTTATTACTTCAGAAAGTCATATCTCCACAAAGAAATATTATGAAGGTAACGATTTCTATAACGGTCGTTCCGTGGGGTAATTTGAAGTTTCAATGAAATTACTGATCCGCTAACCGTAGTTATACGCTTCTGCGGCCAGTTTATGTGGTAAAAGTAATGAAAACTTTTTAATGGTAGGCTTGAGAAAACGGAATTTGGACTTCTGGTAGGAATAAAAATGTATTTAAGTCGTTTGACTATTCGGAACGCTAGCGCCATCTGGTGGGCTCGACAGAGTGTAGCCTGAGTTCGTGGAGAGTAGAAGAGAGCGTGCAGCGAGATGGAACGACTCTCTTGGACATCGGACATAATAATAATATAATATATTCCACAACTATCACACAACGCCGTCTAGTCTCAAGCTAAGCAGAGCTTGTGTTATGAGTACTAGACAACTGATAAACATACTTATATATTTCTAAATACATACATATATACATCGTACGAACAACATGTGTTCAGAAACTGTCCTGCGTTCTGTATCTGGTTGTGTCATGTAGGTACCACAGTGTGTGATTTGCTAGTGTGATTAAATTGTTTGTTAAATTATAATCTGATTTGAACTGAAAAATGGTTTTTCTATTGCGCAGTAACCAACACTGCCCAAGTGCCCACAGTACGTCCACAGTAGTTAAAATATGGCTGATAATAACGAGACACACATACCTTCTCCGTCATATACAATATACTTTTTTTTTTTGCGAAGGGCGCTGTCGCTTAGGGCAAATATGGTAGCTCGTAGATTTGCACGTTGCTCACGGGGTGTTAAAATAACCTTGTTTCGTGCATACTGCACTCCTTTTTATTACACGTGAAGTCTGTGGGCCGATTATACGCAGAAATCATACAGCGTCCGTTCTATAAAAAAATGCGTTCAGGATATTGACGAGGTTGCTCCGCTTCTGTAGTACTTACGTCAGGGATGTTTGCTGAAGCTCGAGGGGACTGTTTTTATACAACGATGAGAGAATGATGCCCTTCCCTGGTGTGCCATGTGCGGGCCAGCTCCAACCCTGCGCTGTGTGGCGAGCAGACTAGATTGTTTATAAATGTGAGGCGCTGCTGAAAGTTGTCCACCTCTTTGTCAGGCGTGTGGCAGTGATTCACATGTATTAATGATATTAGGCTGTGATTAGAATAGAAATACTAACATAGAGGTAAGGAATATTGTTACTAACACAACTGAGTCATGTTACTTGTCACTCATTAAGCTCCGCTAATGAGGCACAATTTATTTTCTATTGTTTCGTGACCCATCGGTCACGCGCGGAGCTTTACCGGTGTCCCCAACAGGAGGAACAGAAGAGCATTGGTGGCCTAGTGATAACAACCGCGACATACGAGTTGTAGGTCGTGACAGGCGCTTCACTTTGCCTAAATTATTTCATCGCCACTGCTCTCACTCAAAACGGTGAAAGAAAACTTCGTGGGGAAATCATGCTGTGTGTAGCAGGCATGTCCTAGAAGCAAAAATTGACATGTGACATCTACCAAACCGCACTGGGTCCGCGTGGTTGATTACGGCCCACTCCCTCTCACCGAGAGAAGGCGTGTGTGTCAGGCAGTTATAGTCGGTCTGAAATCACCAACCTGTCATATGCAAGCATGGTGATCAATCGTGCCGTCTCAGTATGAGTAGAGGCCTTATTGTTCCCAGTAATAGACGTATTATTAATTTGATAAACGATAGTACTGACACACACACATCTCATCATTTCAATAAAACATTTAGTCGTGCTCGTCAACGGAAACTGCAGAACATACACTGCCATTACTACAAGAGCAATGGCTAAGTGAATACAGTATCACATAAAATAAAGTCTATTTTTAGCAAATAAATAAAACGTCGGGGGACCCCCGAATTGCAGCCGCCATCTTGGATTTTCATTTGGACCTTACTAGTACTACTTATTTGCTTAAGCACCCTCGAAAACCATGAAAACTATCTCTCTCTGTCTGTTTTAACGGTCCTAACACAAGCTGTGTTAATGAACTTCGTTCCAAATATTAGAAAAAACAGAACAGTATAAACTGGAGCCATAACTTCGCCATCGCCACATTATTAAATATAAAACCCCTTTGGTTGCTTCTATGGCCGGTATACGGTGATTAATTCGTTTTGTGTCAGCAATAACTAAGTTATTGCAAGCCAGTTCACATGCACTCCACAGACTAGTTATCAAATGGAGTCATCAGTTTGGAAATTCTCAGTGAGCATGTACCGATACTGATGGCAGTAAAGTTATGTAGATCCCAACGTTACTGCGCTTATTTATTTTTTCACGAAATCGCAGCGACTTTGCTCAATGTAGTAATCCACTACTCCGTTACTTAATGAAAAGAGGCAAAAATGGAGCAAATGGTGGAAACATAGTTGTTTCTCCATCACAACTCGTTAAGCACTCCAGTTATACACTTATCTGTGGCACTTCTAACTAGATTATATAGCGCAGTAAACCTGCGGCTTCTGTTATAAGCTATTACGAGGCTGTAGTTTTGAATCTAGCGAGCCTATGTTATTAAAGTGAAACAGTTATATGCATTTGTTAGCGTGGCCGCAAAAGCTTTTGTTTAGAAAATCATAATGATGGCTGAATATGAACTACATAGAATGTAAAGAGTAAGAGTCCTACGTTGCATTTTTTCTATTTGAAAAAAATGTTGTATTTTTCTTTGTAGATTAGCGAATGATTAAAATGGACGAAAGGCACAAAACACAGTGGATTGATTGTCAAGGAGAGATTGTGGCAGCTGCGTTGCATGTTTTCTGTTGTAATTATTTTTTCTTTTTCCTCCTTCTTCCTTTCCTTCCTCCTTTTCCTCCTTCATCCTTTTCTCAACCATGTTAAGGTCGGCTTCGCCAGTCTAACCAGACGCAGTTGTGAATACCAGTATTTTACATAGAGCGAGTGCTTATCTGACCTCCACAACCCAGTTACTGGGTAATACGGTACCCCTTGGTAAGACTGGTTGTCAGACTTTCGGGCTTCTGACTACCCGTAACGACTGTCAAAGATCCACGAATGACATCCGGGCCCAACGGTTTTTTTTTTTTTGCGGATGGGAAATCATCAAATGACCCCTCTCGCTCTGGGTGGAGCGGAAGGGAGTGTCAGACTCTTACTGACTAAAACCCACCCGTGTTCCTTCCTTAGCCCTTTATGTTCCGGGCCAGCGGTAACCCTTTCGGACAATCCCGCTGACCCGGCAGGCTTCGGCCCTATGGGGCCCCTCCTCGATGCTGACATCTCTTTGAGGCGCGCGTGGAACACGTACGCGCCGTCCGGCACGGGCCTGGTCCTGATCGGACGGTGAGCTACCCATTACTCTCCGCCCGCAGGCCCGCGCCTACGGTGGCCGGGAGTCGTCGCGCGGCTCCCGACGCCCGGAGCGTCTCCCGCGGCGGCTGGGACGGGAGGCTCTCTCCCTGAGCCGTCCCGCCACCTCCTTCGCAAGCATGACTGCTTCGCAGAAGGAGGTGACTGCCTCCCACTCCCTCTCGCCCCGGACCATGGCTTGCACCAGGGCCGGGCGCGAGAGGTCGCCGCCGCTGCCGATCGCCTCTACCAGGACACGGCGGTGCTCCGCCCAATCGGGGCAGACCTCCACCGTGTGCTCCACCGTGTCCTCTGGGCGATCCTGGCAATGGTGACACCCGGGCGTTTCCTCCCGTGGGCCCAACGGCTTAACGTGCTTTCCGAGGCATGATATGTAAAGATGGTCACCGCACAGACAAACCACGGCAAGCGTAGCTTAACCTGATGGGCAATTCTCGTAATTTTAAGAACGTTCACAGTCTGATCTCAGTCTCAATCTGTCAAAAAATGCTTCTAATTTCCCTACAATTTGACAAGTTTTTGACATGTTTTGTTTGTCGCCGAGATGAGACTGCGACTAGATTTTGAACGTTTTAAATTACGAGAATTCTCCTTCTGATCGATCCACCTGTGCGGCTTTTATTATTTAGCCACGGACCTCTCTAAGTGCACGTCGAAATATTACAGGTATAAAAAATAAAATCTGCAGGCTAGCTAGTAATCCTATAGTAAATACCACGGACAACAAACACTCCTATAAAAAAAAAAATATAATATTTTTCATTTGAGCTTGTGAGCGCAACTAATGGTTGCGCTTTGAGGAATAATTTAGTTGCGCTTAGTTGGTTGCGATTAAAAATAGTAGCGCATTGGGGAATACCACATTGTTGTTTTCATGGATTTTTACATCACATTCGCTCTGAGAAATGACGTCGCATTTAAAATATTGGAATTTCTCACAGTTTTGTGGCACTTTTTAAAAATTAATTTCTTCCTCAAAAAGAAATTACAATAAAAAATATTGATCAAAGCATAATTCTGAAGTAATACACTTTATTTAAAAAATATTGGATCTTTATTTGGATCACATATGTATTCCATATTCCCAAATAGAACAAAATCCGATACAACCCGCGCGCCCACGACTCATAAACGTGCACTAGATAATGTTTCAACCGACCCCTGTTAACCGGCCACCAGTTAGCCCGGATATTAGTCTAACACAATTAATCCGGGCAGGGTTTCGCCCACTTTACGGTACTATATATGGACCTCTAATTTTCCTTGATTAAGACCTTGATTAGGATGGTGGATGTTAATTGGAAGTCTTAATTGATACCGTTTTTAGTTGGTGGATGTTGATCGGAAGTCTTTATCGATTCAGTTTTTATTTTTAAGGCTTTTTAAAAAAGCGTAAACTGTTTTGTTAATTGGAAGTCTTAATTGATTCCGTTTTTAGTTTAAGGCTTTTTAAAAAAGTTTTTGTAAGATAAGGTTTAGATTTCAAGGTGGAAAATCTTATACGTTTTAACTACTCAGAAATCGAAATGCGTCGAAAACTTGATTTTAAGTTTCTGACTTATTTCAGTTTATGAGTGATAGCGCGGTTTTACGCCAAATCCATCAGTGGCCAAAACCTTGGCTCAAAACTGTATTTAATGTATTATTCTTATTTTTAAACTATGGTGAGCTGAGTTTTCCCTAAAGCCAGTGTTTCTGTAATATTTTAATTTAAAAAAATATCATAAAAGTTGTTGCCAAAATTCCGTCACAGGTATACAAAATTATTTAAAAATTTAGGCAAGTTTTTGAGTTTAGGTCCCGACAACAGTTTGGATGATTAACAATAATAAAAAAACACATCGTTTAAAACTATTAAGTTATAAAAACCTAAGGTAGCAAAAGGTATTTAAAACTTTATGGAAATACATTCTCCTTTACTTTTAAAGTAACGTTACTTAACGTTGAGTTATTATTACGGTCTGCTTAACCATGAATATTTGATGTTTATACGTGGTTCAATATGTAAGGGGTATTATTTGTTATAAACACTGAAACACTGAAACTGAGAATGATCAGCAATTATTATTTTTTCATTTATTGTCATTAATTTTTCACTAACACACAAATTCATTTATTTTTCATTAACACACAAAACACTTAATAGAAGGCGTAAGTTTACGGATGTTTAATGGTTTAATGAAAACTATATTATATTTATACAATTTATAAAGCTTTCTGTCTTAAAATAATAATAATATATAACAAGTACCTATACAAAAAGGAGGAGGCGAAATAATCTAAGGGCATCAAAAAATTCTTCCGCATCGCTGTCAATAGGTCGGTTGTCCAAAAGGCGGTTCTTTGGCCAAAAAATAGGCCAGCCCTCCGATCACGTGAAGAATCGACCAACCGTTTTGCGATGTCTCGAAATACTAAGTGGGCACTCGGACCCCAGGCCCTAGTGTTTAATTGCAACACTGAAAAAGATGCATACATAAGTACATATGAAAATACCAACGGGGGTATATTAAATCGATTGACCATATTGATCGGTGGAAAAAAGAATGCGATCGATATAATATAGACGATCGTTTAAACAGTAAACAGTACAGTACAGTTCAGACAGTACAGTTCTGCTCACACCTGGTCAGTAGCTCAATAGATGTAAAAACAAACCATTTATTCTATCGATGTCGTTCATTGTAACGATGAATCCAAATGATGATGATGGTCTCTCCTTCCTGCAACATTTCCACAGGTTAATGATTCATCGTCAATCTTCCTAGCCTTTTCCCAACTTATTGGGGTCGGCTTCCAGTTTTTTGGAAAGAAAAACATATATAAAAGTACAAGAGCACAAAGGTACAGTCAACAGCAAAAGTAGATGATCAAAATCAGAAATTCAATAGGAGTCAAAACTGATCACGAATATATGGCAGCTGTACTAGTAGTAAATGTTTGGTATAATTTACAATCACATACTTTTGAATCACTTCGACGCCACACAGTGCTGACATGAACTCCGTTCATTAGTATTGAATTTCTGATTTTGATCATCTACTTTTGCTGTTGGCTGTACCTACTATTGCTTATTTCAACAGTATCTTCAAGTAGACCTGCGATAGGAGAGTTGCATTTGAAACGTAGAAACAGTCTGTTAAAAGACAGTACCTAAAGGAACACTTAAATTACTTAGTAACACTATGACGGAAAAGGTACGTCTCGTCTCTCTCGTTATCATCAGCCATATTTTAACTAATGTGGGGTACTTATGGGTAGTGTTTACGAAAAAATTCTAATTCTTCTTCAAAGTTTCTCAGCACATGTTGTCCGTACGATGTCCTATAACCAAGAGAGCGGCTCCACCTCGCTGCTTGCTCTCCTCGACTCCCACGAACTTAGGCTAGACTCTGTCGAACGCCACCAGATGGCGCTGGTATCCCGATCAGTCAAACGAATAACTCCGACAAATCTATTACTTATAAAAACCACGAGGAGAAATGCTACAGAAGTTGCATCTTTTCCAGAAGCTAGTTACCTCGAAACAATAGTGTTAGATGTTACTACCCGGCCCAGGAGCACGACGGGCGCGGTCACTGAAAGGAGGCTGCCGCAGGCGGCAGGCCAGGCTCTCTGGTCTTTGTTTGGCGGTCTATGGTTTCTGACAGCGTTGCGTACAGAAGCGCTATCCGTCATCCGTCAGTCGTTCGGTGTGATCTGGTTTTTCAATAATCTCTTGTTGATGATTTCTTTAACTTGATTTGTGATGATTTTGTTCCTCTGATTGTAATTTTGCTATGATTGATAATTATTTTTATAATTCATGTGATTAGCTTAAAGGATATCAAATAATTCTTCTATTTAATTGTGATTTCACTTCTGTCCTAACATCAGAAGTGGGATAACAATCCAACCCCAATTTAGGCCCCTTGACTTGACCAGTTTGAATTTCATAACAGAGGAACTTTGTCGTTACCTACGTGTGTGAGTTTTTCTATTTGTTTGTTGTTTTGTGTGTGTGGAACTTGTTTTCACGGGTGAACATGCCTAACACGCATAGTTCACGTAACAGATCGCACCGACGGCAATGTAGGCGCGATCGGTCGCGAGATATAGCACACGAAAACCTCGGAATAAGCCACGTAGTCGTCGCGAACGCACTCCCTCTAGAGTACGATCAAACGGGACGCCGTGCGTCATATATTGGTCAGACGCCGCGGTCTATCCCTGCAGAATCGCGAACGCTAGACAATAATCTTATCCCGTCTGGAAATGATCGAGAACAAATTCCGCAACCGAACCCAACGGCGCCGTCTGTGGCTCAAGCTGTAGTAGATGCGATCCAATCCATAAATCCGGGACGTTCCCATTATTTTGTATCAAACAGATGCATATGACATCTAACAGGTTCACATTGTACGCCGAGTACGCTAGACGTATAACCCTACTCCGCTTGCGCATTGTCAAAGGCCTTAGTGAGGAATTAATGACGCAAATAGTGGTCCGCGGAATAGACGATGCACAAGTGCTAAAATATCTAAACCGTCCGAACCAGTGTTCAAAGTACGACCCAACGTTCCAACCTGCACGTTCTGTAAAAAGATAGCCCGCTTATGGAGGACGTTTGTTTCTCCAAAGAAAGATCGTCAGGACCACAGGGTCAGCAGAACAAACGCAAAGTAAATTTTTGTCAGGACCCTGCGACCCTTTAGACTGCGGCGCGCTTAATGTTTCCCTCATATCGTACGACTAAAACATTTGGCTTGCGCAGTAAAACCTACTGTGTGTTGAAGGGTATTAGTAACCACGAAATTGTGTCCACGTCTTAAGCACCCCTTACGGTTAAGTTTGCTAATGTTGCACTAGCTAGAGGCTGATTTTGTTGTAGTACCAGCCGCGTTTATGAGTACTTAAAAATGCTATACGGTCTGACAAATTCGCCCATCGTGTGTCAACGCATCATCAACAAAACGCTGCGCAAATTCATTGACGCGGGACAAGTTCTGGTTTACATAGACGACGTACTGTTGATGAGCGCCACAGTGGACGAAGGTGACGACCTGTTGCGACAGGTAGTACTTACGACCTTGACCAAGGCAGAGTTTTCGATAAACGTACGCAAGTGTGTCTTTCTCACCACTGAGGTTGAATATCTTGGTCGAATAATAAGTAAAGGTCAGGTTAGGCCGAGCCTTCACAATTTCCAGGTCAAGAGGTACGACCGTACCGTTCTGCACGTTCTTCACATCGAGACCAATCACAAAGGGGCAGCCTGGTCCGAGACGCTGTGGAGACTCTAGCTGACCCTAACGTGACCAAACAGAAGACGACTCAAGCGTCGCCGTTGAATCTGTTGGTGGGCACCGACGCGGTGATCCCCGTCATAAGGTCACTGGTCCGTGATGTTGCCTTTGGAAGGTGTACAGTCGAATTGTGAAGCACACAGAGAGTTACGCCGAGTACGCGCAACTGATCTACTAAAACACAAGCAGTCACGACACGACGATTGATGATTTGGTTTTCGCAGGCAACTGGAAAGATGAACCACGGGATGCGAGGGCTTTACAGGGTCACACGCGCACTGCCGAGTGGGCGGTGTGAGCTGCGCTTGTTGACCAGGCCTTACAGGGTCACGCGCGCGCTGCCGAGTGGGCGGTGTGAGCTGCGCTTGTTGGCCGGCTCCTGTGGCAAGACGACGCAAGCTGCTGCTCAGTACATGGTACTCTGGAAAGACGAGTAGTTTCTGAGACTTGCGCTGCATTCTTTGAGCGTGAGTGTGCTTGCGTGTCGTGAGAGGTCTGCATTGCCATAGAGGGTTCTGCAGATCTTGGGGTTAGACAGTAGACGGACTGCGAGACGTCTACGTCAGGTAAAGTGCGAGGTACCTGACCGGTTTCACCCTAAACAATAGGCCGTGTAGAGGACGGACTGCGAGACGTTCCTTTCGGTGATTTGGTAATCACCCTACACGATGAGTTGTGTAGAGGACGGACTGCGAGACGTTCCTTTCGGTGATTTGGTAATCACCCTACACAACGGGTCATGTAGAGGACGGACTGCGAGACGATCCTTTTGGCGCTAAACGCCCTACATGACCATGAATGAACATCATCATCATCTTCATCATCATTGTCAGCTGTCGTGTAGGGGACGGACTGCGAGACGTTCCTTCCGGTGATTTGGTAATCACCCTACACGATAGGCCGTGTAGAGGACGGACTGCGAGACGTTCCTTTCGGTGATTTGGTAATCACCCTACACGATGAGTTGTGTAGAGGACGGACTGCGAGACGTTCCTTTCGGTGATTTGGTAATCACCCTACACAACGGGTCATGTAGAGGACGGACTGCGAGACGATCCTTTTGGCGCTAAATGCCCTACATGACCATGAATGAACATCATCTTCATCATCATTCTCATCTGTCGTGTAGGGTAGGGGACGGACTGCGAGACGTTCCTTACGGTGATTTGGTAATCACCCTACACGATAGGCCGTGTAGAGGACGGACTGCGAGACGTTCCTTTCGGTGATTTGGTAATCATCCTACACGATGAGTTGTGTAGAGGACGGACTGCGAGATGTTCCTTTCGGTGATTTGGTAATCACCCTACACAACGGGTCATGTAGAGGACGGACTGCGAGACGATCCTTTTAGCGCTAAACGCCCTACATGACCATGAATGAACATCATCATCATCTTCATCATCATTGTCATCTGTCTTGCATGATGTATGAATGTCGATGACATGCTTTATGATGTTTCTATGTGATGAATGAAACTTTAAGGAGTACTAAGATGACGTCTTGGTATCCCATAGACTGTTTAGCTAGTCAATTTATGGGTCTGATGAATGAAAGCAAAAGAATAGGCAGATGTGTGTGCTGTCCGAGTGACGGTAGTCTTTCTTATTGGTTTCACAGAAGACACCACTTCTGCTCATCATGGTGCAGAGCCAGTCGCTGCACCTTCCCATCCAGCTGACGAAGCCATGCAAACCTTGCCGGACCTTTCTGATGCTGTCGAGGACGACGCATGATCAGGATGGCCGTGTTAGATGTTACTACCCGGCCCAGGAGCACGACGGGCGCGGTCACTGAAAGGAGGCTGCCGCAGGCGGCAGGCCAGGCTCTCTGGTCTTTGTTTGGCGGTCTATGGTTTCTGACAGCGTTGCGTACAGAAGCGCTATCCGTCATCCGTCAGTCGTTCGGTGTGATCTGGTTTTTCAATAATCTCTTGTTGATGATTTCTTTAACTTGATTTGTGATGATTTTGTTCCTCTGATTGTAATTTTGCTATGATTGATAATTATTTTTATAATTCATGTGATTAGCTTAAAGGATATCAAATAATTCTTCTATTTAATTGTGATTTCACTTCTGTCCTAACAATAGTTTAATTTACATGACTCTTGTTGCTTTAAATCAAAACTTTGAAATGTAAAACAAAACCAAGTACTTCGTCAAGACTAAGTAGACTTTGAATATTACTTTTCAAAGACCAAGTTGTGTTTGTCGTTGTGTCAAAATTTAATTTAATCAGCCTGTCATGCTTTCTAACTTGACAATTTTCAGGAACTTGTACAAATAAGTAATGATAATAATTTTACATAATGACGGTATTTTGTCTTAAGAAAATTAGCATAATTTTGACGAAAGTTTATGGGATCGGAATACTAATCAGAATGATTATGTATCGTCAAATAAGATAATAGCGATAATTCGGGTAGGTACTAAATGTCTAAATCATGAACAGAATATAGTTACATTAGGGAACAGAATGTAACTGCTGGGACACAGGCCTCCTCTCAGTGAAAGGGAGTGGGCCGTAATCCACCACGCGGGCCCAGTGCGGGTGTGTAGATATCACATATCTTCGAATTTTTGGTTCTAAGTCATGCCGGTTTCCTCACGATGTTTTCCTATACCGTTTTAAGAGCAGTGGTGATGAAATACATTTATTTTGATTAATTACAAACCTTTTTTTCTCGAGTGTTAATGTGATCAACTTCCCATTTTAGCTGAAAGAAAAAAGTGTTTACTTATTTCCGAACTTACACACCCATGTTATATTAAAACTATCGATTGCCTAAAAGGCTGCGCTGACTTGGCTATTATTAAACTAGGTCACAACCAAAATATTCACACTGTGTCGCATAAATACGTACACTTGCAGGCCGATGAATGTCTATTTGTTTCAGTATTATGACTGCTGTTTTTGGCACATTCTGAAGTGTAATTCATTGGATAGATTTAAGCTATAGTGGACTAATAGTTTAGTTAATTAGGGATTTTTTAAACTAAAACATAAGTCAAATCACGCTTTGAGGACCCGGATAGAGATGAGGCCATGGAGATGATGATCAATTAATGTGATATTTCTAAACGTGTGATGTGTGTTTTTGGCGCTGCCGTGACACACACTATTGTTGTTGAAACATTTTTTTTATTTTGTGTTTCACGAACTTTACTGTGTCCAAATAAACTTTTTTCTTTCTTTCTTTCTTTCTTTCTTTCTTTAAACAGCTACGGCTTCCTCTGTAACGATCGCCTCTCGCTCCATAGAAGTACCTAACAACGCCGTTCGATCGACTGAACACAGAAACTCTCGGACCTTTAAATAACAATATTGTCTTTTTTTTATAATTATTTATTTAAATCGAACACAAATGATACATATCTAAAACTATATATTAGTAACATTTCTCATTCAAATAAAAATAAAAGAAACTAAAATAAAAATAATTCAAGAACCTATAGGTAACTATGTCCGCTTCCCGCTGCACCAGACCTGCAGCTGTGCATACGGGTCCAGTGCCCCAGGAACGGACAATCTGGCTTAAATTCACCATCACCTTTAAAAGTTTTTGGCAGTTGTAGATGCACACACTAAGTGGGTGGAAGTTTATGAAGTCAGTAACTCAATCTCATTCGCGACAGTAAGCAAGAAACTGGCTTATTAGTAGATTCATCCGAAACGGGCGAATAGTCACTTTTAAATAATATTATTTTTTCTATAGGCGATTCGCACCTAGTTAATTATTTATTTGTGGACGAGTCGTCAACTCCAGAAATATGTATATTATATTATCACATTAGACAATTGGCACATT
Organism: Oligia strigilis; assembly: GCA_951800025.1. NCBI lineage: Eukaryota > Metazoa > Arthropoda > Insecta > Lepidoptera > Noctuidae > Oligia > Oligia strigilis. Next base: position 15,471,702 of record OX637556.1, read on the forward strand.
TTAAATTTTATATGCAACTAGCTTCTGCTCGCCACTTCGACCGCGTGAAACACCCTCTTAGAGGTAAAATTTCTAAAAACCCTTTCTTAGTGGATATCTACTCTTCATAAAGAACACACCCTACAAATTTCATGTATCTAGGACCAGCGGCTTAGGCTGTGCGTTGATATATCAGTCAGTCAGGTTTTTTACGTATAATTATTTATATATAGAACAAAATTAAGAAAAAAAATACCTTTTAATTAAATAATATTTAACTCTTATCACTTCTGTGCGCTAGTGTCCTTTTTTCTATACATACTTTATTCCGTTTCGGGTGTATAAATTCGTGCGAATCGACTAAGAAGCCGAGAATATACGGGTAACCTTAAACGATCGTTAGAAATGATACAGCGTGATGTGGTGATAATGGTACAGCGTTTACGTTCTTCTCGTTCAAAAATCTTTGTTCACTAAACTAAGTGGCGCTTTTTAGGTTCGTCTAAATTGAAGGCGTAAAGACATTTGGAACATTCTAGCAAGTGTGACGTAGTTTTGCCGAAAGATCACGTAGGCGTAAAGACATTTGGAACATTCTAGCAAGTCTGACATAGTCTTGTCGAAAGATACCTAGATTTTCGACCTAAAAAAACCTATAAGAAAAAGAAAAAACCTACAAAAAAGAAAGAAAACTAAAAGAAAAAAAACTACCTAGAAATAGACCTATATTTTTTATTAATTCCAACACAATACAACGAAGGCAAAAGAATCTTACAAATCAGCCAGAGCAAAAAAATAAACGAGCCACAATCGCTCAAGAGCCTCAACGGAAGATCGTTTAGAACGAGTCAGCTTCTTTATAAAAACGAAACTAATTTAAAAAAAAAAACCAGACCACTCTCTTTGAGCTTTTACATTT